>CAAKHD010008463.1:7049-19478 GCA_901007705.1 Fistularia tabacaria | reverse complement strand
AAGAGAAAAGCTGATGCAGATGGAAGAATGTTTCACAAAAGACAGGAAGACAAATACGTGTTTGTGCTTCAAGGAGAAAAAGCGGTGTGTATTTTGTGTTGTGAAGCAAAGAGTAAAATCTACGTCTAGCATTCTGCGGTTTGCTAAAGTTAGCCTTCCAGGAAAACAACAATTAAAAGCCAAACTACGACAGCAGCAGAACGTGTTCACCAAAACACCGCAGCGGTGAAAGCTAGCTTCACTGTGGCTGAAGAAATCAGTCAAAAGGATTGATGTTGGAACAGAGCAACTAGCAAACATCTTTGTTTTTACATCCATGCATATGGAACAATTTGGATTTAAATGAGTCATAAATGTCACATTAAGGAGTAGTTACAGTTATTTTACATTACATTTGGTTACATTTATACTGTGACTGTTAAATGTGACCCTTTGAGGGCAACCGTTCTGCTGATGTGGCCCTCAGTGAAAAGGAGTTTGACACCCCTGACACATACACTATATGGCCAGAAGTATTTGCTCACCTGCCTTGACTGCCATATGAACTGAAGTGACCTCCCATTCCTAATCCAGAGGCTTCAACAGGACGTGGCTCCACCCAAAAGGGCTGCAGCTCCAAACTGTTCCCACAAAGTTGGGAGCGTGGATTGGTCCAAAATGTCTCGGTATGCTGAAGCCATAGCAAGCATCAGTATTTGGATATTTTGGACAATATTGAAGCCTATGGATTAGGACCGGGATGTCACTTCAGTTCATATGGCAGTCAAGGCAGGTGAGCGAATACTTTGGACACACCACCGCTCACACTTTGACACACCTGGACAATTCAGGGGTACGTTTCGGTGAACCCCCCTGCAGATGCCTGGAGACCCCACGCAGACGAGCCCCCTCCTGTGGGAATCCAACCGGGGACCTTCTGGCTCCGAGGGGGCGGAGCTACCCCCCCGCCCCCGCAAACCTTCCTTTCTCCGAACAAACCCCGCCTTCCCCGGCGAGTCTGCGGAAGGTCCAGCATTCCTCAGCACAAGTGTTTGGGAGTGCAGTTAAAGTCCTGCCTTGGCAGGGTGTGTGTGTGTGTGTGTGTGTGTGTGTGTGTGTGTGTGTGTGTGTGTGTGTGTGTGTGAGAGAGAATACCCGCCCGGCCGAATGAAGCTGCGGATGGCGGCGGCGCTTTGTGTCGGCCTGGTTGAAGTAGCCGAGGAGAACAACGGCCGTAAAACCAACGTCCAACTTCAACAGCCAGTGGAAAAAGTCTGCTCCTTCCAAGTGTGTGTGTGTGTGTGTGTGTGTGTGTGTGAGGGAGGGGAGGGGGGTCATGATTGGTCAGGTCAGGAACAGTTCGACACACACCTTCACAGCTCCTGGCGCCATCTCGAAACGCCGCAGGAGGTCCAGGAGGCGAGGTTCTGCGTGAACCTGAGACGTCAGCAGCTTCTCCACCGCCAAGGTCGTCTCTGGAGGTCCACAGCCACCAGAGGACACACCTGTGGGTGCAGGTGAAGGAGGCTCGGGCGTCTGGAGGGGGCGGGGCAAGGCTCTGTCAGCAGGTGGACACATGTTGATGTTCTCCAACCCGCTGACCTTCTCACACAGGCTTGAACCAAACCACCCATCCAGCTGAACAGCTTGGGGATCAGAGGGTGAAGACTTGTATGCCTAAAAACGAGGTGAAAAAATTGATCTTCTGGGGTCTTCATTTAATTTCTTAGAGAGGAACCAGTTTGGAGAAGATGGAGAAGAGGTTCCGGAGGCTGTGGGAACTTCGACTTTTCAAGAGGAACCCCATGTTGGGAACCCTGCGGAGAACCAGGAGGAACCACACAAGCAAACACTAAGGGACTGTGGAGCCCCTGTCGGTCAACCAAGCTGATCTCATGATCTGGAAAGTGACCTTCTCACACCCCGAGGTTTCTACGCCGATGACACTCTGAAGTGCAAGGTCCACTCGCAAGACGGCGAATCCCAGAATCGGACCGCCAGCGGTCCATGGAGACCTTCGGCGCCCATGAAAAGACATCCTGGATCCACAGTAGAAGCTCAACGTTCACGCCTTCAGGGCCGCTGTGGACTATGAAGATAGAGTTGCCAGAAAGGAGGGGTGGCCTCTTCTCTCCAGCAGCTCCCTTCGCCGTAGAAATACTGTAAAAGGCGTTCATCTCATGCAGCGTGACATCGACCCCCCCCCTCCCCACGTGTCATGGCGGCGGGCGTAACGCGCCCTGACGCCCCCCCCCATACCCATAATCTCCCAGGCACTGAAAAAAAAAAAAAGCCCTAATTACTGCCATTTTAAAGGCGGCGGTGACGCCTTTTGATGTAACGCCGCCCCTCCCGTCCAATTAGCCCCGGGCTTGTCAGCCTCGCTCCGCCGTGATGGCTGCCCGGCCGGGGATGGCTACTTCCCGCTCCGCCGTGGACCTCCTGTACAGAGCTATCTGCTCCACGTCCACACACACACACACATCCGGGTACTTCCGCTTCTAGGTGGCAACAAGGGAGTCGGAGCTTTAGCACGGAGGTTACAGTCAAAGTGACCCCTGGTGCCGCTTTGGAGGAGCCCGAGGGCGCTAGCTTTAGCACGTTGGCCCTTCTGCCTCACAGCGAGAAGGTCACCGGTTGGATTCCCACCTTTCTGTGTGGAGTCTCCATGTTCTCCCCGTGTCTACGTGGGGTTCCTCAGGGTTCCAGCATGACTGAGAGGTTGCATACAGAGTCAAAGTGACCCCCAAGGCTAAAGGTGCTAGCTTTAGCATGTTAGCCCTCACACCTCACAGGGAGATGGTCCAAGGCTGGATTACCACAGGGGGTCTTTCTGTGTGGAGTCTTCATGTTTCTTGTGTCTGTCTGAGGTGCCTCAAGGTTCCTCCCAAGGTTCTTTGGAGAATCTCATAGGCTCTTCATTAAATTTCATGGGGTTCTTCTGAGGTTCCATTGGGAGGTTGGACCATCTGGTTGCTGCTATGGCATTAGCTGTCCACCATACAGGGACCTCCAACCATTCTCCCTCTCATCACACCTACAGACACTTAAGAGTCCTTGATGGTCCGACTGACACCTTTTCCACGGTGGGAGAAGACGGAGAACCTCCAGAGAACCCAGCAAGCAAGGGGAGAGTGTGGAGACCCCATCTCCATCCAGAACCTGGAGCCAGCTGAACACAGAACCACCATGAAGCTCTTCTGGCAGTGAACCAAAGATCTTCCAACAGGTTCCATTCTGGATTCAGACCTCGGTCCGGATCGCATGGAAGACACAGACGCCTCGAACCCTGCTGAGATATGGTCTGCATGTGACTTTCAGGTGGTGAGGGATCTGCATAGGGTACCTATTTGGGGCCTGGTCATGTGACCCGGTCATGTGTCTGCCAGGGAGACAATGAGAGCTCGTCTCTGATCCAAGCTGAACTAATCCCCTGGACTTCAGCAGGTCAGACCCTTGGAGGTAGGACCCCTGAGGATCATCTGAGAAGGCCCTTTGGCCGTGAGGAAAACCCTGGGATTAGCCGTCATGTGGTCGTGGACCGCAGGCCACCGCAGAGTCCGAGCTCAGACCCGAACCGCCGGCACCAGGCGGGCTTTCATGGCGCAATGCTGCCACCTAGTGGCCTGAACGCTTTTCAGACGAAGACACAAGGTGGGGTGGAAGAGTTCTCAAGAACATCAGCGAGAACCAGGAGAATGACGGGATGGATACGCTTTGAGTCACTGCACGTAGACACTGGGATGGGCACAATATACTGCATTTGTACAGGATGTTCACACAAGGGGATGCCGGAACATCTAGACAGCCGTCCCTCGTTAATCGCGGGAGTTACGTTCTAAAAAGAACCCGCAAGAGGCGAAATCCGCAAAGTAGTCAGCTTTATTTTTTACAAGGATTATAAATGTTTTAAGGTTGCAAAACCTCTCACCGTTCTTTTTCCTGGAGTCACCGATCCACAAAGCAAGCAGAAGCATGCAAAATTGCACTCAAAAAATCTGCGATACTACGAGGCAGCGAAAAGGGAACCACGCTAGAGCGAACGACAACTGTTCATACACAAAATGAGAAACGGTAATACTAGGAGACAACGGAGTGAGGAAAAAAAAAAGGAAATGAATATAAGAATAAATGAATCGAAAACAAGGGTGAGAATAGACAACCAAAAATGACAAAGGCAAGAATAAAAACAGAGTGACAACAACAAAACAATGACAACGATAAACAGGATACGATGGAGATGGATATATAAATATATATATAGAGAGAGAGAGAACAGGATACGATGGAGATGGATATATATATATATATATATATATATATATATATATTGTCCGTCACTTTCAGTCCGCTAACTATTAGCGGTAGCCCTGGCTAACAGGAACACTGGAAATTGCATGGCAGTTTTTATTTATTTACTTTTTTTGCACTCATGCTGCTTTGCGCTGAGGAAACCATCAAGCTGCTATTGCAACATTGACCATTATGGTATGACCTACTGACCTCTGCATTAAATCGTACACAAAGAAACCTCTGCTGCTCATCTTTCACGCCGTCATATATCAGTCTGTATCTGCGTGCACTTTACACTTCAATACCTCATAGTTTAATGTAACACTTCACTTTACTGCGAATTGCATTCAATTACTGTTGATTTCGTGTCACGGTGGGATTGTGACCGAGGTCTTCTCCATTCTTCTGGATGTCCACTACATGATGGACATGGTGTTTGGGGCCACAAGGCAGCGATGAGACACCAGGGCACTGCTGGACGTTTCAAACTTTGAGAGCAAGGCAGCGGCTGGACGCGTTTAGGTGTTTGGCGTTGACCGTCCCCGTGTCTACTGCTTCTTCTCAGCGAACGTTTTCAGCCCGAAAGCGAATGAAAAGGCATTGTTGATGGAGCCGAAGTGCACGGACTGAGTCATTGAACTGTTCTTGAGGAATGACAGGAGGATGGGTTTTGGGCTCAACCTCCAATTCCAGCATCGGTCTACCAATATATTCACCATCCCTCCTCTGTCCATGACCCAACCATCTCCGTCTGGCTTCTCTGACCTTCTCTCCAAAACATCTACCATGTGCCGTCCCTCTGATGGACTCATTCCTGATCCTCTCCATCCTGGTCGCTCCCAAAGAGAACCTCGACATCTTCACCTCCACCTCCAGCTCTGCCTCCTGTCTTTTCTCCAAACCATCCATCATCTCTGCTCTCTCCACTGTCTCCACCACCTTTCCTTTCATTCTGACTGATGTTCTTCTATCTCATAGAACCCTTGACACTTTTCTCCACCCATTCCAACCTGCTCGAACCCGTTTCTTTACCTTTCTATTTTCCTAAATAATATTGCAATTTTATGAGGTTGTTATTGTAGCTTGTTTGTGTGTGTTAGAAGGAGATTTGTGCACTCCAGGTTTGTTTCTTCAGCAACAGCATTCATTGCGGCTTCACGCGTCGTCACGTCTGCCAGGCAACCGCTCTTTAAGTTCAGATAGAACTTTATCGATCCCCATAGGGGAAATTCGTTTGTCACAGCAGCACAACAATAGCAGTGTCAATAAATATGAATACTGAAGCGAGCTGGGGTTTTGTAAAATGACAAGCAGAGTCAACGAGGAGAATTCTCTTTAGAACAGGGGTTCAGTACAACCCATGAATAGTGAAAACCCAAGGGGGGAGCCCCCCCCCCGTTGTGACAACTAACGATGCAGGTCAGTGTCACACAACATCAACAACACTATACAACTATTCACATGACGGAGTTCTCAAACCCAGAACCACGAGAGACTCCCAAGGGTCCTTCGAGCCGCAAGGGTTGATGGGTTTCCGCCGGCGAGTCTTCCCACAACACGCTACGATATGAATATAAATGAAAGAGACAGTTCAAAGATAGCAAAAGGAACCATAACAAGGATAGAAATAGATAACACAATGAAAGAAAAAAAAAAAAAACAGCAAGCGTGAGAATACACACCAAAATGACAACAACAAGGATTCAAGGAACTTTTGCAGCACACCTGACAGTTTGTGGTACGAAATGAGTACCCAGGTCCGGTTTAAAGTCGTGAAAATCAAATAAATAGAAGAGCAAAGAAACAAAAACATGAGCAAATGTAAACATCTCACAGTAGAGCGGCAATTTGGATTTAAGGCACAAGTTAGCACCGATAGCGCTAAATTTGATGGTAAAAGCAAAGAGGTAGTTGTGTTGTAATTGCATGTGTGATAATGACATGAAATATTGAACCTGACAAGGGCAAGAATAGAAACAGACAAAAATGAACAGGATGAGAGTGGAGTGACAACAACAAGGATATGAATAAAAAAAAAAATTATAGGTTAAGAAACAGATTCAAGCAGGTTGGAATGGGTGGAGGAAAGTGTCAGGGGTTCTTTGAGTTAGAAGAACATCAGCCAGAATGAAAGGAAAGGTTTACAAGACATCAGTGAGACCAGCGATGCTGTATGGTTTGGAGACAGTGGCATTGAAGAAGAGACAGGAGGCAGAGATGAAGATGTTGAGGTTCTCTTTGGGAGCGACCAGGATGGAGAGGATCAGGAATGAGTCCATCAGAGGGACAGCACATGCTAGATGTTTTGGAGGGAAGGTCAGAGAAGCCAGACTGAGATGGTTGGGTCATGGACAGAGGAGGGATGGCGTATATATTGGTAGACGGATGCCAGACAGGAGGTCTAGATGAAGACCAGAGAGAAGATGTATGGAGGTAGTGAGAGAGGATATGAAGGTAGTTGGTGTGAGGAGAGGATCCAGAGAATGAGGTTAGATGGAGAAGGTGGATTCGCTGAGGAGACCCTGAAGGGAAAAGCACAAAGGAAAAGAAGTTTCTTTTACAGCCATAAAACCGTTATTTAGGGGTGGCTTGATAGACGGTTGCAGAACTGAAGGCCCCGGTGTGAGATGCACGGCCCGCCACTGACACTGACACACACACACACACACACACACACACACACACACACACACACACACACACACACACACACACACACTATTCCATAGCAATGCAGTCGTTGTTGCATTGCCGCTTTCCACCACTAGAGAGACAGTGAGCACTGAGCAACGCCTGTGTTTACACTGCGACGCACACGTTGTGTTGCAGTTGTGTTATTCTCCGGTGGTATTTTAAAACCTCTTTGAAAAGACGGGGTTGAACTTCACCTCCACCCAGCGGCTTTTATCGCCTCTTTGTGTGTGTTTGTGTGTTTGCAAGGAAGCTCCGTGTGAGTGACGTTACGTAAACTCACCTCTCGACCAATCAGATGCCGCCCTGCGCTTACCGGAAGTGTCGAGCTAATGATTGTTTTTCCTCCGTCGCCGTTGAAGCTCCGCTAGCTTCTCGTCCCGAAGCGGTGAAGAAGCTCCGGAGGGCGAACCGTTGCGCACTCGTCGAGAAGTTCGGATCCCGGCCCGAGATTTCTCCGCGATGAAGCACAACTCGAACGTCCCGGCTTTCCTCACCAAGCTGTGGACGCTGGTGGAGGACGCGGACACCAACGAGTTCATCTGCTGGAGCCAGGTAGCGTCGACGGCGGCCGTTAGCATGCCAGTTGGCCGGGCTAGCGAATGCTAGCGGGACGGCTTGTCGGTTAGCTAGGACACGGCTTGACCGGGGGTGGCCTCGCCCCGCCGGGGGGAGCTGGGGGCTCCGCCGCCCGCTTTGCGGATCACCGTCGGGGCTCCATCGCCCGCTACACCGACGTTCTAACGGCGCTCCGACGGTCCGTTATCTTCGGCTAGTCACAAGCTAATCCGGAACTCCCCCGTCTTTTTTCCATTGTGCATCCGAGGGTTAGCTGTGTACACCTCACAGGGCACGGAGAAGCTTCCTCCACACGTCGTTAAGGTGTCCTTTTTCTTTATGTCTTCCTCCAGGAGGGCAACAGCTTCCTGGTGCTGGACGAGCAGCGCTTCGCCAAGGAGATCCTGCCAAAGTTCTTCAAGCACAACAACATGGCCAGCTTCATCCGGCAGCTCAACATGTGTAAGAGCCCCGCAGGAGCGCGTCCTCCAGGGCTTCTGCTCGCCTCTGGTGCTCCAGCAGCTTCAGACGCCCCCAATCATCACACCTGATGTTGATGGTGGTTTGATGATTGGGCCTGTCGGTGGTCCTCAGAAGGTGGCAAGAAGTGACGGGACCGCGTCGCTGCAGAAATGACACAGAAATCCAAATAAAAACATGAATGTGGGCCCACCTCGTGATTCAGAAGACGTTTGTCAGCATTTGAGCAAATCCGACAGAATGTTGGTTAGGAGATGGAGGGAGATTGAAACAATGCGCTTAATCACCATGGCGATAGCAAGGGTAATAAAATGTGTGTGTGTGTCCAGATGGATTCCGCAAGGTGATGCACATCGACTCTGGCATCGTGAAGCAGGAGAGGGACGGCCCCGTGGAGTTCCAACACCCCTACTTCAAACACGGACAGGACGACCTGCTGGAGAACATCAAGAGGAAGGTGCGGGTCTCCTCCCTGATGATGGTGGTGGTGGTGTTGTCATGACGACTTCTGTCTGTGCTGCTGATTGAAAGTAGAAGAATTCTTCACAATCGTGTCGCTCGGGAGGTTGCTGGTTCGATCCCAGGGATTGGCCGTGCTCCGCAAACCGTCCAAAAACAGGCAGAAGGTTCCCTGAAAGCCCTGAGATGGTCCGTGGGTGTGAATGAGAAGGTGGCTGCTTTGACGTCTGTGATGGACAGCTGGCCCGTCCCTGCCAGCACCAATTGCAATCCGCCATTTTTAAACCCGCCGGTCGTCGTTTCCGTTTAGATCTGCAACATGTGTTTATCCGCTGCTGTGAGGACGCCGGTTTCTTCGGTGTTTTCGGTTCCTCGTCGCGGGACGAGCGCAGAAGTATCCCTTGTTCACAGCCCCGTCCCGTCTTTCAGGTGTCCAACACGCGGCCCGAGGAGAGCAAGATCCGGCAGGAGGACCTGTCCAAGATCCTGGCGAGCGTGCAGAGCGTCCACAGCAAGCAGGAGAACATTGACGTGCGGCTGGCCACTCTGAAGAGGTCGGCGTGGACGTCTTCACGCGTCCCTGTACACACAAGCATGATGGAACGATTGCGTGAAAAGAAGTTACAGTGGTCCTTGAGGTCCACGACAGTGATGGAACGGGATTCACTGGGTTCCTGCTCGGTGGACGTTCAGGCGGCTGAAGCTGACTCTTTGTGCTTTCAGGGAGAACGAAGCCCTTTGGACGGAGATCTCCGACCTGAGGCAGAAGCATGCCCACCAGCAGCAGCTGGTCAAGAAGGTGAGGCCGCAACCTCGCGGTGCCGAGTCGCGTGACGGGAAAACCAACCTTGTTGTGTCGTCCCCTGCAGCTGATCCACTTCATCGTCACGCTGGTCCAGAACAACCACATCCTCAACCTCAAGCGCAAAAGGTGAGTGGGAATTCACCGAGGCGAAAACCCTCCAACCCGCCATGGAGGTGGTATCTACTGGGGTTTGTGGCATCCTGGAGGACAGCTGGGTTCTTTCTTCTGTCGCCGATTGGGGTTTTTCTGCCCGCCAGGCCCATCCTGATGAACAGCAACGGAAAGAAGCCCAAGTTCATCCACCAGATGTACGACGACAAGGCGTGCGTGGAGCAGGTGAGAGTCGCTCGAGGTGGGCTGGCGGGGACGGAGACGGAGGACGTGACGGCGGGCTTCCTCTTCCGCAGTCACCCGTGGGCAGCCTGCACGGCGTGAAGGGCTCCGAGATATCTGAAGACGTCATCATCTGCGACCTGACCGAGAATGAGACGGAGGTGACGGCGGAGGTGGCCGAGGTGGCGGAGGTGACGGCCGAGGTCAGCGAGGGGTCGCCCAGGCTGTTCGAGCAGGGGTGAGTCTGCTGCCCTGGTCCTTCCCATCAGCGCAAAAACTTGTTCTTTCAACCAACGGAAAATGAGGTCCTCAAACGCCTCCCGGTCCTGGAGGTCTGAATCTCAGCTGGGTTCTCCCTGCGTGGAGTGTCCATGTTCTCCTGCCTGGGTTCTCCTCAGGTCTTCCTCCGTCAGTCCAAACACGGTCGGCAGGTTCGCTGCAGACCGAGTTGTCCGTCGGTGTGAATGAGAGGGCGAATGGTTGGGTGTGTCCGTGTGGCCCTGTGATTGACAGCTGACCCGCGCGAGTCGAGCCCCGCCTCTCGCCCGCGGCGACCTCTGGAGTCTGTGATACATCCTGTATCTCCGTCTTGATGAATTCCCTCAGCGAGGTGGAAATTGTGGAAGTGGAGCTAGACTCGTGTGCGCCGCTGCCGCCAGAGAGCGAGTCGAGCGAGCCGAGCGCCGCCTGCTCCGGGGACGGCCGACAGATGGAGGCGGCGCTGTGCACGGCGGCAGAGGCCACGCGGGGCGGCGTCCAGGCCAGCGGCGCCCTGCGGCTCAACAAGCCCTCCGGACTGAGCGTGGAGGACCCCGTCAAGCTGATGGACTCCATCCTGAAAGAGAGCGGGGCCATATCGCAGAACATCAACCTGCTGGGCAAGTAAGTGCACCAGGTGGAACCAAGCGTAAGCAGACACACCTTCAGAAGAGAGGCTCCATCCAACAGAACCACAGCTCTGAGAGTGTAGCTCCTAGTAAGCCAACCCAGATAGCGTCCGGGGTAGCTGACCTTCTGGCCTCCACCTCCTCCTGCCGGGATACACTTCAGTCCTCGGCGCCGCACAGGAAGCCAGCTAGCGAACATTGGTCTGTGTAGGGAGAACTAAAGGTTTGGAGAGGGCGAGGAACGTCCAAATCCGAGGGAGATTCCTCCACAACTTCAGGGAAATCACACTGAGCGTGAGTGACAGAACATGGTTTGGCCCATCGTGGACACTGCCACCGAGGTAGATTTAGTTTAGCCCCTGGGAGCTTCCGCTAGCTGCTCTGTTTTTACCACAAGGGGTTTCCTTGGCAACCGTTCACGCCGCATGACACACACATACACAACGGTTGGCCTGTATGAACGCTGAGTGCGTGTTGCCGCGGCGACGGGTTCTGATCCGGACCGGCGTCACCGACCTCACGGCGTCGAGCTCAGCATTGATACGACGCACAAAGCGGCTGTTGTGTTTGTCCACAGGGGGGCACCGGTGCTGAATGCGCAGCCGCTGCGGTGGGGGGGGGGGCGAGGAAGTATTTTCATGTGTGTGTGTGTGCGTGTGTGTCTGTGCGGGCGCAGGATGGAGCTGATGGACTACCTGGACAGCATCGACTGCAGCCTGGAGGACTTCCAGGCCATGCTCTGCGGGAAACAGTTCAGCGCTGACTTCGGCGGCATGGAGGTAAAGTGACCGAGCGCTTCGGGGGGGGGGGCTCGGTCTCGGTGAAAGGAGAGGAGACGGCTGAACCCCTCTGCGTCCCGCAGGAGAACGTGTCCAAAGAAAACCCAGCGCAGCTGAGCAGAGGCAGGACGGAGGAGCACACAGGTGAGAACACGGAGGCGCCTCCTGCTCCTTCCGACGGGCTCCTCGTTCGCTGACCTTCCATGTCCGCCTTGCGGCTCCCCACGTTCTCGTCCAGATAAGCAGCTGATCCAGTACACATCCTGCCCGCTGCTGGCCTTCCTGGACGGCTGCGGCCCGTCTCCGGAGCTGGAGCTGGCCATGGGCGGCGTGGGCTCGTCCCACGCGCAGCCTCAGCTGCCGTCCGGCCCGTCGGCAGAGGCGGAGCCGCCCTCGGAGCTTCTGGACTCGGGCCTGGAGGCCAAGCAGCCGGGCCGCAGCTCGCTCATCCGCCTGGAGCCGCTGACGGAGGCCGAGGCCAGCGAGGAGACCCTCTTCTACCTGTGCGAACTGAGCCCCGCGGGGCCGGATGCCGCCTGCGAGCTGGACCGGGTGTGAGTGGCGGCGCTCCTGATGGTCCTCCAGGAAACGGGACGGCCGCAGTTTGTGCCTTTTCGCTCACCAAATCGAGGTCCCTTGTTTTCTCGCCCCGCCGTTCCGCTGCAAGCAATCACATGTCCAAGGAGGTGCCACCGTGACCTTGAGAGGCCACCAGAGACGACGCCTCGGGAAGTCTCAGAGGAGCATGACTTCATCACTTTGTTTTCAACTGTGATTTTTTTATTTTTTTTTTTTGTTTTGTTTTGTGAAGTGAGATCTCAGCCATCCCTGAGGTCACCTGACGTCCACCTTGAAGACAAGAGCTATGTTCCGCAGCCGGTCCTGAAATCCAGCACTCCCGTTTCTTCCCATGCATTCAAACCGGTGGTCCGTCGGATCTCCAGCTCTCCTGCCACCAGGCTTATCTCATGCGTCTTACAATGCAGTCGAATGGAAAGGCACAAACTGTGGCCGACACACACACACACACACACACACACACACACACACACACACACACACACACCCCCCCCCGAACAGACAGCGAAGCCCTCAACGCCCACAGCCTCGTCCTCATCAGAACGCACCTGCCCTGCGTAAACAGACTGAACTTTTCTTAAAAGTC
>CAAKHD010008462.1:5349-17408 GCA_901007705.1 Fistularia tabacaria | reverse complement strand
CTCCTGTTTCCCCCCCCCTTTTCTCACGTTGCCCCCCTAATTAAATATGGAAACCCCCCCCCCCCCCCCCCCCCCCACACACACACACGTCAATGATACATGTGATCTATGTTTTTGTCACAGGCAAAGAGAGCCCAAAACCACCACGGAGCTGACCGCCACGAACAGGAGTCTCGTTATTATCGCGCTCCAGCGTCACTTTTGCTCCGCCGCCCCCCCTCAATATACCCCTCAAAATACTCAATATTTTTCTTTAAATGGAAAGTTTCCCTCGTCTCATTTCTGGTGGGCCACAGCTACTGCATAAAACCAGAGGAAGCCCTGTCGTCACTTCACGTGTGTCTGCTGCCTGCCAACTAAAGCTTTACTTCTCCCAGTGGCAGGCCTCCGTCCCATGATGCACCGCGGGACTTTGTCAGCAGCCACAGATTTGCATAAATCCAATTAGGTGTTGATATGAATCATAGCGGAGAGCCTGCTATGAGCCGGCCTCCCCGGCCATGTCCTGACACACACTAACTTTCCTCCCGTAGTCGAATCCGCGTGGAGACGCTGTTAAGAATACCAGCCCGGGCGGTGGAATAATGTCACCCCTTACACTGCCGATGACAACTGGAGGATAATGGCAGCGTTAGAGAAGCCCCGGGCAGCAGGGCGGCGAGCAGCCGGTTGTACCCTCCAACAAAAAAATCATTCACAAAATCAGCTCGATTTCATGCTCCGCACTAAAGGGGCTCCAGGAGGTTTTGTTGTCTGTACTCTTGGCAGTCCTAAAAAGTTAGAATTTACCAGACAATCAACCAAAAAAAACAGCTAAATCATCAAAATAGGGCAGTTGTAAACCTCAGGTTTCAGTCATCTGCAGTACAAAGTGAAGTACTTGGTGACATGAAGATAGTTTGGAATAAATATGGTCAAGTTTTACAAGAAATGTTCTGAAAATAGATTCAATGATGCCTGGAAGTTGAACAACTCTGAAGCTTGAAAAATAAATAAATAAAAAAAATAAAATAAAATATATGCCTAACATTGGAGGCTGTCATGAAAACTACAAAAATGATCGGACACAGGCTGGTTTCCAGTTCCAAGACGAAGCCAGCGTAGAAATGCAGAAAAATTGCCAGTAATTCCCAGATTCAACTTTACTGAATTTAAGAAAAATTTTAATTTCAAATTTTGGTTTTCGTCTCTAGTTTTTCTTATTTTGGGCTCCTTTTCCTCTGAATCGCTAGAAGTGTATTGGAGGTGGGGGAGCTCGCTCGGCGTGCACCGCGCGATATTTCCAATTTTGATTTTCTCGCTCTCCTATTTGTATCACGACACTTTTTTTTTTCCATATTTCAAGGATAAAATTGGCTCGAATTAGAAAAAATCGTACATATAGTGATTCGTATCTTAGAGAGAGTAGAAAAGGAACCGCTGTCACATAGCGTCAGGCTGGCGGTCGTATTCCCAGCGTTCGCCCGTCCTGCCGCGGCTATAAACGCTGACATCGCGACTCGCAGCTTTTATTCGCCCGATAGCGCAACGTCGCACGGCTGAGGCCGGGATGCCTCCGAGGCCCGTGAGCCACTCGTCTCTGAATTTTCACCAACATCCCCGAACGGAGCCGAAGCGACTGCTCAAACGACAGGGTTCCTTCTACCGTGGGCACCGCGGGGAAACGGGCGAAGTGAACGGGCTCATTATTCACCTTTCCGGGCTGGTATTCTGTCTCCGAAAACAAATCCCGGCGTTGCAGTAACCTGTGGAAAAGAGTCCCAGCGCGGCAGTGTAAAAACGTGGCTTTATCCTGCCCAGTCAGACTTCTCCACAGGTTACCACGCTGCTGACTCACCGCTTCTCCTTGCAGTTAGAGAACTATTCTCCCCCTCCCTCCTCTTCCTCCTCCTCCTCCTCCTTCGCGCCTCCCACCGCCCAACTCCACCATCGTCCACCTCACCACCGGCTGTTTCCGCTCACCGTCGTGCGTCCGTCTCTCCCGCAGGAGAAGGAAGGCAGGCATCCTGCCCAGTCTGGAGGATCTGCTCTTCTACACCATCGCAGAGGGCCAGGAAAAAATCCCAGCGCACAAATTCACCACAGTGAGTCGAGAGGGTGTTGTCGCAAGCAGGTCGCCTACAAATAACTCTCTGATTGACTGATACACACTATATGGCCCAGAGTATTGGCTCACCTGCCTTGACTGGCATATGAACTTAAGTGACATCCCATTTCTGATCGTGGGTCCGACCTTTGCAGCGAGAACGGCTTCAGCTCTTCTGGGAAGAACGTCCACAAGCGTCAGGAGTGTGTTGATGGGAATTTTGGAGCATTGTTCCAGAAGAATTGTCCAAATTGTCCAAATGCCGATGCTTGGCATCGCCTCAGCATACCAAGACGTTTTGGACAATTCCATGCTCCAGACTTTGTGGGAACAGTTTGGAGCCCCTTCCTTTTCCAACATGACTGAGCACCAGTGCACAAAGCAAAGCTCCATGAAGACATGGAGGACAGAGTCTGCTGACCTCAACCCCGTAGAACACCTTAGGTATGAATTACACCGGAGACTGAGAGCCAGACCTTCTCCTCCAACATCAGTGCTTCTGGAAGAATGCTCAACCTTGTGGACATTCTTCCCAGAAGAGCTGAAGCTGTTCTCGCTGCAAAGGTCGGACCCACGATCAGGAATGTGATGTCACTTAAGTTCAAATGCCAGGCATGTATGTCAGAAATACCAGCTCAGAGCTCGAAAAACACTGGATTTCTGGGGGGTAAAGAAATTCCGATGATATACTTCATCTGCTAAGATTCTTTCTCGATGAAGTAAATGTACATATTTACTGACAGCACCAAATACATCCAGTATCAAGATGCATGAGTGTTCGAGCACAGAGTTTGTGATTGATTGATTCCATGTATTTCCAACTTCAAGCGGGTTTAAATGTCAGACAACCAGCTGTGTACTTTCCACGTCCATTTATTTGGGGGGAAAATGAAGATGGAGCGCTGTCTCACTCGCGGTTTTAACCGTTTGTTTACCTACCAGGCTCTTAAAGCCACAGGGCTCCGCACAGGAGACCCCCGGCTGAAGGAATGTATGGAGATGCTGAAGGTGACGGTGAAGACCACTTCAGACGGCGCGCTGGACCGGCACCTCTTCAAAAAGTATGTTGGACTGACGCCTATTGATTCTGTTGAATTTTTTTTTCTTTTTTTCCGCAAAGGTTATATTAAGTCAAGTGAGCGAAGGAGGTTCTGTTCAGCCAAATTCCAATTGAATGATAGCGCTGTGTTTTTAGCTATTTTCTCCAGGGGTTCCCGGGCATCTAATCTGAATTCATCTCCATGCGTCCATCCCAAAAATGCTTTTCACATTCCCTGAACCAGACAACACATTTCTTTGCAAGAGCCTAATGTACAATATTATCATGGTATTGCAGTTATTGTCAACATAACATGGAGGATTTGGCATGCGGTCTCTGCCAGTCAGAACGTAGCGAGATGATAGGTTGTCGCCTCCTCGGGAGGGAACAGTGGTGCACCATCATGGAGCCGGGCTGTGAAGGGAAGCTTCATACAGGAATGCCCACTTTTCACTGGTTCAAAGGTTTTACCGTGTATTAGCCTAGCTTGGGGAAGTGTTAGGTCACCTCTCCACCCTTCCGAAAAAATGGCGAAAACAGTTTATATTAGTTTTGCATTTCTTATTAGCCTGTGGAAAAAGGTAATTGTTGAAAATTGAATTCAGAAGGCTGCAGATAAAAAGAGGCATACGATTTTTATTCAGTTTTTATTTGAAGAAATGAATGCCATTGATGTGTTTTTAAGTTGGAATTTCCATTTTGCGTGTGTGCAATATGAAGTTATATATTTATGGTATTAAGCTTTGCTCGTTCCAAATTCAGTTTTTCGGCCAAAAAGATTTGGGTCCAGATAAAAGGTTCATTGTTTAATCTGGAGGAAGATTTTTTTTCACAAAAAATATCAAAGTTGTCACACGACTTTGTCCCAGTTTTGAATTTTGGCCCACTGCGGATTTGAGTTTGACACTCCTGAGCGAGACCCAAGCTACTGGAGGCAGTTGGATTCAGTTTCCAGAGCAGCCTGGGGTGAAAGGCTTCAGAAAAGTGTGGGGAGACATGAGTCCCTGGCTCGCTGGATCAGAAGGTCACCCCTTCCAGACTGGACGTGACCGGCGGGAAGTCTTGAAGTGACGCTTGGACTCTTTGGAGTGCCTGGACGTCTTTGAGTCCCTGGCTGATTTCCTGGACAGAGGAAGTCAGAGGGCCTGTAATTCCGCTCGGCCAGGATGAACTCTATGTTGAATACCAGGGGTTTTCAAGTGTAGATGCTGCCAGACAACTGAAGGAAAGGTCAGCGATTGGCTTCGTTGAAACCTTGGATCCCGGACGCTCGTGTTCTGACCAGGATGTCCCACTGCTCAACCCACCGACTGAATCCATCGCTACGTCTTCTGTAGCTTACAGAGTAAAAAGCTGGTCTCGATGGTCTTGATAGGAATGCATTTGCTGGGGCTCCTGCTTTTAAGGTTATAGTTTTGTATTTATTTAAAACGGACAGATCGGCGAGGGTGAGACCAATGACTCGACGTGCTCCAGCTTCTGGGGAAAACTCAATCCATCGTGATATTTGGAGAGGCAGAGTAGCAAAGATCGTTGCAGACAAAACACAGAGTGGCATTAAGGCCATCTCATGTGCCAACCAGAGTGCAGCTTGACCCGGCGATGCCCGCGGTGTCCCGTCATATCCGGCTGTTGGCGGCAGAAACGCGCTCTCCCTGCTCGATGAACGGCACCACGCTTCACTGACCCCCATCTCTCTCACATGGGAGGCGACGAGCAGAGGCCAGTGAGCACGGGGGCGAGAACCGGATAATTACGTTTGCAACATTTGATGTCAGGTAATATTTTCACAATCCTGTGCTCTGAGGGCTCCTCCGTTTGGGGGAGAAGCTGCACACGGAGAGCCCACAAGAGAAAGTCCCTATTCTTTCCATATAAAGGCCATTATTCATTCTGCTTATTGGTCAGATTCTGGGGTTTGGACCACAGCATGGATGCATCACTTCAGCATCACGGTTTCGCACACTGTCTGAAAAATGCACCGGCACTAAAAGCAACAATATCAGAAGCCTGATGATTCCGGAGATTTCAAACCTTCTCACATCATTTCTTTCATTCGTAACTCTCACTTTAGGGCTTATTTTGAATATATAAACATTGCTTTATAACTTGAACATAACAAAAAAACTAAACTTAAAACAACACCCATGAGCAAATACACAGTAATGATAAAAGCAATGGGTAGTTTAGTATCATACAAATATCCAAGAGTAGTTGATCAGTACATAAAAGATTTTTACTCCTGAAATGCAGATTTTTGGAAAGAATCAATGTCTGTATCATCTGCTCTGCGGCTCAAAAACATGTTTGTTATTCATGTGAAATAAAAGCTCCCGCTGTGCAGCTTCAACATCGACTGAAGGTTTGCTGTAAAATTTGTGTCTTTACGTAAAGACAGTAAACATGGAGAGGCAGAAAATTCAGGTCAATGTATTTGAGTGGAAAGTGTGTTTTCCTCGCTTTCCTCCTCGCCATCAATCTTTCATCAGTCTATTTTCGGACTTATTAATGCCGGCCAGCGTCCTCTGCACGTCCCTGCAGCAGCCAGTGGTCATTGCGGCTCATTCATTATTCATCACGTCAACAGCGTCTCATTCAGCTTTTTTTTTTTTTTTTTTTTTGTTTTTCATCCCCTCCGGGTTGTTTGGACAGACTGAGGAAATCTTAAAGTCACCTTCAGTAGAGAAAATCATCCCGCAGGGTTGAAAGCGGCCTTCGGCAGCAATGGCATTCAAGTTGGAGCTGAGTGGAGCGCGGCTTGTTATGCGAGGACGGGGGGAGAGGAAGTGATATTCACCGCTTCTCACGGAGACCTTTCTGTCGCCCTCGGCAAAGGTCACGTACAAACACACTGATCTACTACAGGAGCTTTTTCATGTCTGAGTCATAAATGCGGATTAAAAAGAACACGCATTTCATGTTGGGATGTGTAAATCTACCATTGGATTCATTGGATTGGTTTTTGTGTGTGTGTGTGTGTGTTTCGGTCCGTAAGGCACGCAGTGGGGATATTTTTCGCGTAGTAAATAAAGTTCCGTCTCTGCACGGCAAGTTCCTCGGAAGCGTCACCAGTCCAAAGGACATGTGGTCGAGCGCGCAGCCGTAAAGCCGCCCGCAGAGGAGGAGCCCGGCGACAGCTTGGGGAAATGGCGGCACGGCGCGTCAGGCCATATGACGGCGTGCCAGGCGGCTCGCTCCGCAGCGAGGAGACCCCGCCGCCCCTGGCCGGGATCCATCCCATCTCTCCTGGCTTATTTATAGAGCGCGTGTTCCTCTGCAGGATGCCATGCCGCTGGGATTAGAGGGGTTTGATGCAGTGAGATCAGCGAGACACAAATCTCTCTGCGACCGCCGAGCCCGGCTCCCTCACTGTCGGGTTTATCACCGGCAGTCTTGCCTTAAGGAAATATTTTTGGGGCTTTTGATGGAAAGTAGGTCAAGGAGACTTCCTTGTCTTAAAATGGATACGTCAAACGCGGGCATTCATTGACCAGGAACTACATTTCCCACAATTCGTGCCGATCAAGTGACGGCATCCCGCCATGAGATTGCATCGGATCCACGTCAGTGCGATTTTCAACAAGTGGAACTGAGAAACACAAATAATCCCTCAATGTCCAGGAAGAGAAAAGTTGATGCAGACGTATATTTTTCTTTATTCGCTTGGACGATTTGATCTTGATCATAGATTGATGGATTAATGTGTGTTTCTTAACCTGACAATAGAAAAGGAATTATGTTGTTACATCTTTGCAAATGCATATGTAACATTTTTGGATCTGAATGAGTCATAAATTCAGAGTTATTTAACATTAAGGAGCAGTTACATTTATTTTACATTACATTTAGTTGCGTTTATACTGTTACCGTCACATGTGGCCCTCAGCGAAAATTAGTTTGACAGCCTTGGGCTATAAGAATAAGTGGAAAAAATAAGTAATAAGTGAGACAAACCAAACATTTATCTGCATGAGCAGATGTAATAAACACGATACCAACGGCAATGAGTGCAACAAACCACAGCTGCGACAGCTTTTCACCCGTTTGGTTCGCACACACGTTTCACATTTGGCGAGCCATCGTGAAAATATTATCCTCCTCAGCAGCGAAAAGGCAACGGCTCATTAGATGTTCGTGGATGAGCTGCACGGCGCCGGCGGGGGGACAGCAGGTGTTCACTGTCGCGGCGGAGCGTCGCATCCAAAGGCCGTACTTCCGGCGTTTCCGTGATTTAGCTTCGCGTTTTCATGGAAACCATCCGAACAAGCTGCCTCGGGCTGCCAGCGTTGCTTCTCCAAAACCCCGGGTCACGTCTCCGTCGCTCTTCCTCTCTCAGGTGTGTGCAGAGCAACATCGTCCTGCTCACGCAGGCCTTTAGGAAGAAGTTCGTCATCCCAGACTTCCAGCCGTTCTGCAGTCACATCGACGACCTCTACGATAACGCCAAGAACCTGTCCGGAGGCCAGGTCAGCCAAGACTCGTCTCCTCTGTCCAGATGAAAAATGTCAGTTTCTCCACTTCGACTACGTGTTGATTATTTTTTTTTGTTTGTTCCTTTCTTTGTTTTTCTTTTTTTTTTTCCTGCTGTAGGTGGCAGACTACATTCCCCAGCTGGCCCGTTTCAGCCCAGACCTGTGGGCCGTGGCGCTGTGCACCGTGGATGGACAGAGGTAGCATTCATTCAGCTCAAACCTCCACGCTGGACAGCGGGGTGACTGTGGTACTGTGATAGGTTACTGTGAAAATGCTCAAAAGCAAGTAAGAATTAGTTTGAATATATGAAGAGTCAAGGAGTTGTCTAAAAACTCTTCATTACCAGGAAATAAGGACTTAAACTGACAGGAAAACGAAGAAGAAAGAGTGTAAAAGTTAATATGTTTCCTAAAATTAGTTATCTCATAGAATCAAAACATTTTTTATTGATAATTAACTGAAAATAATAAGAGTTTATCTGAAAATTAGCCTTTTTTTTAAAGGAAATAACCATTAAAAATGATTTGAAAATAAATTTCAAAAATTTACTGAATATTAGGAAGAAGCACTTTATCATAGCCATAAGAATATTACAAAATTGTTATTTTGTACTTTTATTAGTATTAATACGTTGGTTTACAGTCCGGGGAGGGAGAGAGGGAGAGAGAGGGAGAGAGAGAGAGAGAGAGAGAGAGAGAGAGAGAGAGAGAGAGAGAGAGGGAGAGAGAGAGAGCGCTCTTCATGATATGAGACTGAATGTTCTGAGAAAATCCACTTCCTCAGACTCGAGTAGCTTTTTGGATTTTAAGCTTTGAATTCTAACTCAGGCGTCTGCTGTTTCTGCCAGGCACACGGTCGGGGACACCAAGGTTCCCTTCTGCCTGCAGTCGTGCGTCAAGCCGCTGAAATACGCCATCGCCGTCCACGACCACGGCACCGAGTACGTGCACCGGTTCATCGGCAAAGAGCCCAGCGGCCTGAGGTTCAACAAGCTCTTCTTGAACGAAGACGGTAAGGTCACGCACTCCGGACGCCGTAAGAGGCAGGAAAATAACACACACTGTGCAGAATGAGAGGAGGTTTTACGCCATGAAGGAGAGGTTTATATAGGATTCGTCACGATCGGGCACATCAGTATGTAATGCAGTCACACGTTTTCTTTAGGGGCTGATGTCACTTCCTGTTGTGTGTGTGACATCAAACACAAGGTTCTCTCCATTTCAGCTGCAACTTTAGCTTTAGGCGACATGACATTTTACCGACTCTATTTCCCCGGAAACTTTACATTTTGTCGGTGGAATTTGTCCGTCCCCGCTGACCGTGGTCTGAAAGTAGAGTTCGGTTTATATCGGCGGAAACGTAGCAGATCTTCAGCGTCATCAACTTTAATATGAAGCACCTTGTGGACTTGTGTTGAAAACTAGCACATGTGCGATAACCCTTAAAACAATGCATCTGCTTTGTCCAATGTTATTGTTATGTCCACATTCAATAAATAACTAAATTAATTAAAATAAAAGCAAGCGCTGGAACCGGGGAGAGTTTGAACAAAGGACATAAAGCAGACAAGAACACAATAAAAACAAGGAACCTGAAATAGCAGTCAAAGCGCGGGAGGGCGGGAACAGCAACAGCAACAATCAGTCAAAAAGGAGAAAAAGCAAAAATACGACTCATTCAAAGAAATCACGCCGGGTCGAAAGCGAAGGAGTCGGAGTGAGTTTTAAGACTGGCTTTAAAAACAGACGGCGGAGGCGTCCGTCTCCGCTTCGAATCGTAAAGAATTTGAAAGTGAACCCTGATTTGCACAGGCAGGCAGTGGAGCCGGGCCAGGACGGGTGGAACGGGCTCTTCTCTCTCTCATGTGAACCGGTTAAAAACCTGCACAGCTGCGTTTGGAAGCGGCTGCAGGCGGAAATGGAAGGACCGGCTGACTCCCACGTAAAGTGCGCCGCGACAAAATGAAGGCAAAGGATTAGCGGCTCAACTTTTGCCAGCCACCATAAACGAATTGTAACTGGACTTCACTGAAGAGCGTCCAGTTTCAAATCACCGGCCAACATAAAAACAAGAGTTCATTAAATATTCCAACTGCTGCAAGACAAGCCAGAAGGACATTCGCTGAAAATTCATTCTTCCATTTTAAGGGGAGACATATCTAATGGTCGTCAGCATACAAATGAAAGGAGATGAGTTTTCTAAAGATGGACCTGAGTGGAGAAACTCTCATGACAATAGCGGTTTTGCTTTGTGGCAAAAACTTGCTTTGCTCCGGACAATTTTGCAAAATTTCCCTCAATTTCTTGCAAATGTTTCGACAACCTCAAGATACATTAGAAAACGCATTTTTAAGAAACGAATATCTTTCAAAAATATCAGCAAGTGCTTTGCTCATTCTGGGGGACATAAACTACTGCTGATCTTTTTCAGTCAACATTTTGCAAATAAATACATCCACACGCAGCGTCTCCCCCTTCCAGTAACTGTCCAGTTTGCTCCTCAGCTCGACAGTGCAGGAAGCCTTTTTTTTTTTTTTTTAGAAAGACTCTGCATCACAAATATGTGACTTCAACATCATTTCAAGCCTCCGAAACGCCCCGTTTATCTGATGGGTTTCTCTCGGAGGCCCGCGTGCCACCCTCTCCACCCAACTTCCCGTGGTATTTGCTTGAAAAGTGACAACATCTCCTGCTTTCACTTCCTGATTTCAAGTCTCGCGAAATCGAGTCACTCTCCTACCTCTGTCCCGACCTTCAGGTTTATGGAAATAAGGCAGGTTTTTCTAAAAAGTGTGCTCCTTTCGACACACGTCTGCTTCCCAGGACAGGAGTTGGTGTAAAAGCTGTTTGTTTTCAAAAGGAAAAACTGCCGGGAGAAAGTCTGCCGGTTTCCTCTCTTTGTGTGTCTGTGACTCAAGAGCAGAAATAAACCAGCTGTTTATTTTTTCTGCATTTCTTTGAAACGCTCTTCTGTTCCGCTGCACAATCGGACCGAACACAGGACGCGTTTTGGTAACGTCCGATAAATCCCGCCATCGTTTTTAAGTCGCCTTCTGGATTCAGCTGGTGATGTATCTATATCATTGTGCTGGTCGCCGCTCCCCCTCACGGTGGCCCTGATTGTCTCTTGACAGATAAACCCCACAACCCCATGGTCAACGCCGGCGCCATCGTCTGCACCTCCCTCATCAAGGTAGGCCGGCTCACGTACGCCAGCACGCGCAAAGCCAGAGACCGCGGCCTGACGACCACAATGACAAACACTCCGCTTTTAAAGATGTTTTTCCCGTTCAACGTGCGACGATAGAACACGCTGCACAGACGAATCAAATACTTTTAGAAATTAATTTCCGTTCCCGTTTTACGTGCCAACCGCTTCAATCATTTGCATCCAGAGAGAATCTGCGTATGAGAGATGTATCGTCATTTGGATAAGTTGTTTCCGCCAGATTACTGTACGCAGGGAGATTAAGGTTAGATAACCACGCTGAGGGGATTTGGATGGAGGCCGCATCACTGCCACATCCTGCCCTCTCTCTCTCTCTCTCTCACACACACATGCTAACAGCTACCACCAACCTGCCACCTGAGCGGTTCGTCCTTTGACCTTCAGTCGAAGGTGCTGAAACCCAGCAGCGCCACCTGCTGGGTCATGACTGCTGTTACAAAAAAAAAAAGCCTGGGCTCACCTGCTTCACCTCACACCGGATATTCCGAGCACTTTGATTACCGTCATCCGTTGTAATGAAATTCCGCCCGGGAGTTTATGTCAGTAAATAACTGCATCATGAAACTGTGGCTTTTAAATAGCCATTTAATGTGTGGAGAAAAGAAAATTGATGCAAATGTGTGGGGAATTACTGACGGCGAGCAACGACTGACCTGAGATGTTGCAAATAACAACCTGTACAATTTTCAACAAATGACCTGAAATTTTCATTTGACCAAGAAGGTATTAAATGACATCTGTGGAAATGTTATATTTCAGTATCAGAATGGACTGTCTGATCAAGATAACTTTCAAGAATCGATATTTTGGAGGGTTTTAGGGGAGTCACGTGACCGGATTATCGGATTAGATGATTGACCCCCCCCCCCCCCGTTCAAGGGTGGTTGTCTGGTTTCATGTGTTGTTGCATATTTTCCAGTCTTGAGGATCACTGGGATTTTATGAGCGCTGCAGCAGCTCAGTGGCCTTGGTAAATTCCCCGCCTCCCCCCCTTTCTTTGCTGTAAGATTTGTGACCGCCTTCTAGCCTCCACATGGCTGCTCATGGACGCTACCATGTGGCTTTGACACGTCTCACACACACATTCTGCCACCGCGGTTTACATCCCTGGGTTAGAAACAGCTGGGAAATGCTGTACGAGCCCCCCCCCCCCAAAAAAAAAAAAAAAATTTTAAAAAACTTTTTTGTTATTTTTTAAAAAAAAAAATTTTTTAATTTAATTTTATAATTTTT
>CAAKHD010008461.1:57185-96567 GCA_901007705.1 Fistularia tabacaria | reverse complement strand
GCGGGGGAAGCAGGGTTAACAAAAAAAAAAAAAAAAGGCGAAGGCGGCAGGAGCACTTATTGGTATTAAAGAGTAAACTTTCAAAGACATCCATCTCTGACGGAGAGAAAAGTTCCCATTCAAAGTTTGCAGGCACCTTGGCCGTGATGTGCAAGTGACAAATGAGTAACAGGAAACCGCCCTGGTTTTTTTTTTTTGGACAACGGGGGAAAAACACGCTCCTTGGCTTGAACCCGGGGTCATTAAGAAGCGAATAAATAAACACAGAAGGTTTGCATATTGAAAAGCTGTCAGCTTTAGGCAGTGAATGCTCACTTCCAGCGTGATGGAGCGCCTCCTTTTCTGGGTAACCTCCGGACTCGGGGCCGATGAATCAGCCCGAGTGGACACGTCGGCAGTAGTTATGTAATGATATTGCCTGAGTGTCAGCCCTGGTAGAGACAGTCACACACAGACGTCTTGCACTCAGGTGCTTTCATTCAGCCGAGACACTCACGTAGCGATGGGGAATATCGTTACGCTTCTTTTGTAACGATCGCGTTAAAATTCCGTCTTCTACGCGCATCTTATTGGACTTGCACATACTTGTATGTACTCATGGAAACATTTTCATCATCGTGACTTTATGAACACCCGCCTAATATTTCGTCGGCCCCCCTCTGTGTCGCAGCCCTGACCGAACCAGGCGTGGACTCCACTCGACTGCTGAAGATGCGCTGTGGCATCCGGCGCCACGATGTTGGCAGCAGATCCTTGAAGTCCTGGAAAATGTTGGGGCCTCCGTTGACCCAACTTGTTTGTCCAGATCAGCGGATTCAGATCCGGGCGATCTTGATGCCGAGTCGAAACTTCAAGACTCATTGTTGTGCGTGAACCGAAGGTTGAAGTCACGATGCCTGTGTCTGCTAATCACTCGCTACTTCATGTAGTTCCCAATTTACTCCTCGCTTGTGTGGTGATTGCGCCGCTGTTTTCATGTCTTTGGCTAATGGCTTGCGCTGCTTCCTGTCTCTGCCAGGACACCCCTGTTATTCTGGTCAAATAAAGGTTAAATACAAATTGGAGCAGCGGCAGCTCGTCTGCTGGACACGACCGCACGGGCCAGCCTTCGCTCCCCGCGCTCGCCGGCGAGCCTTGACCAGCCCGTGACCTCGCTGCCAGTTAACCGCCATCGAGATGGCCTTCGTCCGACGTCGGGCCACTTCTCCCGCTTCTATCGGGAAATAAAGGAATTCTACTAAGTCGCTCTTATTGTCTATTTCCTGTTACCTTTGCTGAAGGATGCAATTAATGGCACCGGCTTGCAGAGTTCTGTAAAACTGACATCATAATTCTATTCATTTCCGTCCTGTCAACTGGGATCATTACAAGCCATCATGGACAGAATGTGAAGGAAAATCCTACGAAAACGTTTCCGACGTAACCGACCTCCAAAAACAGTGGTCGTTATGACGACGGATTCCTGACAAACATCATATCGAAGATCATCCCATGCTTCTGACAAAAAAAAAGCACGATGAGAAGAATACGCAGAGAACCGTCTTTGACCCTCCGGTTTTCTCAAAAGGAAATCTTTCCAGCGGATCTCGTCTCCTTTTTACAACAAACGGGAGGAGGGAAACAGAAAAACAACAAATCACATGTCAAGCCAAAGGGTGTGTTGTGTCGGGTCCAGAACCGGCCTAATGATCCGGGGTTCCTGAGGTTGGAGAAGAGATGGGAATATTGACAATAGCTGTGAACTTTCCTGAACCAAGAGTTTAAATGAGTGACTGCCGGGGCCTGGAAAATATGTTTTCTTGTCTGCTCTCTGTTCAAAGAGGGGGTTAAAATGCTCCACGTCTCAGTTTGGTAGTTATGTAAAGCCCATTGCGTTACATTCTAATCATAAATGATTGTTTTTGGCAGGATGTTGATGCTACAGGCCTTCTTTTACAGGCTTCAGTGCGTCAGTGCGGTCCGTCTTCAATATTTTACTTTTCAAATGATATCACGTGGCATTTTGAAATTGTAATGAACTCCGGAGGGTCCGAAATGAAATGCGTGATGCAACATGTGGACGAAAGACCACAGAAATATGCCGTCGTTTCACATATTCACTGACCTCCTCGGGTATGGGGCAATTTAGGGTCTCCATTAAACCTCCTGCATGTTTTTGGAGAACCCCGAGAACCCCGAGGAACCCCTCGCAGACACAGGCGGAACATGGAAACACTCCAAACTCATCTGGTATTTCATTAAATTTAATTTTCACCTTGCACACGGTGTTTTGGTGTTGTGTGTGACGTCCTTTTGCTCAGATGTTGTTGTTGTTGTTGCCCTCCATGTGACTGCAAGGTGTCATGAAAAACCTCAGCCAAATGGCTTGTGTGTGCGAACAGACTTGGCCATTAAAACCGATTGCGATTCTGATTCTTTCGTATAAAAGTGACATTAAAATGTTTATCGATTTTTGCACCGTGGCTTCCTGCCTCTCCTGTCCACGTGTCGTTTTCGTCGGTCTCACCTTGTTTTTATTCCCCCAAATGTGTTTGTTTACATCACGTACCACCCAAACCCAGCCCACAAATGTTTATCTTCACACATGGACTCGATGGGACATAACACGAATTGTTGTTCTGCAGAAGCCGGCGCCATCGCCAGCTTCTGCACACTGAGAATTCTCTCGGACAGCTTTCCCTTTTTATGCCTCGCAGACGTTCCTGCGACAAAGTACGAGTGCATTTTACTCGTACATTTAGAGTCTTTAGAAGGAGATATTTTGGAAAATGTGATTATGCACTTCAACAATGCTGAAATACCTTTACCGTTGGAGACCAAATTAGCGACGAATGGCACCCGGAAATCAAAAGTGGAGGAAGTAAAATATGTTGTGCCCCATTTTTTGTTTGTTTAACGCTACCTTTCTTCATGTTACCGTCAACGTCCCGGATGCAGTGCGACAAGAGGGAAAAGTACTGCAATCTAAACGGGAATAAATATGACCTTGCAGGCCAAATTAAAGACTAAATAGCGATGAATGACACGACCGAAATTAAAAGCAAACGGAGGCAAATCAAGGTCAAAGGACGGTGAGCACTGATTATAAGGAAGGCACCGGAAACGCGGTTTGCAGAGCTCACGGTAATGAGCCTTGTTTTCCGAGCTTTATTGAAATTGGATGAAATAAACACGGGGAACGTTCTGCCTGCGGAGGCGTAATCCTCCAGCGTTTGCGGGCCTTTTCCAGCCACACTCGGGATGAATTTTGACCAGGCGGCTTTAACAGTCAGCTCAGGTGTGATGGAGTGCGAGGAATCTGAAATTAGTTTAGTGCAAGTAAAGACCTTAACGCCTTCGAAAAACCGAGTGCAAGGATATACGGTGCGGCCATCTATCATTTGCGCGTAAGCATCCGTACGCGTGCATTTGCTTAAGTGTGTGTGTGACAGAGAAAATATATGTGCACGTGCGCTGGGGGAGACAGAGAGATGGAGTTCATGAAAATGTGTTCACCTGCAGTATAAGTGCATGAACGCTCCCTCTCTCTGACACACACCGGCGTGCACGTAAACACATCATACATACACATGCGCAGTGTTTCACCACACCTATATATCACTGCACTCACACACCAAATGAGGCAATCGCTCAAAATTATTTGCATATAAACTAATGAAATATTACTGGGTGAAACTCAGTTGAATGTTAATTACGAAGGTAATGCACTATTTGCTGATTAATGGATCGTTTCTCTTTTGGGCAAGAGATGGTGCCACCAAATGGATGATCGGTGAGAGGACAAAAAAAAAAAAAAAAAAAAAGGTGATTCCAGTAAATGAGGGTATAGCAGGTGTACGGGGGGGCGGGGGGGCGGGGGGTCGTTCAAGGATCTGGAAATTCTATAGTGGACAGGAGAGCAAGGACAACAGAGAAGGGGAAAGGCTTCATGGGGAGACAAACAGTCGAGTTAAGCTGAGTGGACATGGTCACGCCCCACAAAGTTTTGTTTTACTGGAGTGGGTGGAATGAAAATGAATTATTCATTCATAGGTCATTAATTATGAATCCACCAAAAGCACAATGGAGGTGAGGTGTGAAGTGCGCGAGTCAAAGGATTTTTTTTGATTTTCTGCTGAGGACACACATTACCTTTTCTATCCTGCTTTTTGACCCCGGAATTTGTGGTGAGCCGTTTGATGCGTTTGCTTCTCGAACAAAGAGCTAAATCAGAGGAGAGCTGTGTTTACGCTCCAATCCGGGCTTCATTCATTATTAAAACCTGACACACTGACTTGTGAAACGTTCTTGAGGAATCACAGTTTTTCTGGTTCCGCTCCTGTTTGTCTGGAACTCCACGGCTCCGGTCGATTCACACGCTGCCTCAAACGTCACGTCGACTCCGTTCCCACGAGTTTTCGGTAAACTTACACTCGTTTTTCATGACCCTGAAATCCCTGTCTTTTTCTTCAGCGTCTTCTTCTTGATTCTTCTCGGGCTGCTCCCTTCAGGGGTCTCCACCGCCAATCCTCTGCCTCCGTCTATCCTTCTCCTCTGCATCCTCCTCTCTCACGCCAGCTCACCTCCTGTCCTCTCTGGTCTTCCCCCAGACCTCCGACGTCGGCATGCTTCCACCCGATCTCCACTCCACGTCCCAAGCATCTCAGTCTCACTTTTATCTCCAGAGCGTCGAACCTGCGCCGTTCCATCTGATGGACTCCTTCCCGATCCTCTCCATCCTCAAAAGAGAACCTTCACATCTCCATCTCTGCTGCCTCCCATCTTCTCCCCGGTGTTTCTAACACCAGACAACATGGCTGCTCTCCACCTCCATCTTCTACACGCAGAGGGGCGAATGAACGTAAGACATATACTATAAAAAGTGTGGAAGAGTCACAAACCGGAGCTTGACAGAAGAAGACACGGCGACATCGAGGAGGAAAAACAACAATCCCTCTCGGTGATGACAGCTGACAGTCAGCTCGCATCCACCGTAGATTCTTCGATTGTGTCGAATACAAATTTTAAACCCCACGGCTTCGGCACCGTTTTCACAGCGCCGTCGCTCAAACAGGAAAAAAAAGAAAAAAAACGCGTCTGATAATCAGGTGCAAACCCTCCAAAAAAAAAAAAAAAGGGAAGGAGAAGAGGTTGAAAAATGAGAAGAAACCTCACTGAATGGCAAATCTTGCGTTTTTTCCAGGGAGGGTCAAAACGCTCACGTCAACAGTAAAGTCTCACCGTATTTTCCGGACCGTAAGTGGCGCCGGATAGAAGTCGCAACAGCCAAATCATGCGGAACGGAGAAGAAAAAAGTGGCACTGGACGACGAAACACATTTTTGGGGGGAAATTGATTTGATAAGATCAGAGACAATCAGAGACATTTCACCTTGAAAGGCGAATTCTAGTAATAAGACTGGAATACAGAACAGGGGCTGAAGAGGTCTCTGCTAAGCTAACGTAACCTATGAACAGTTATTCAGGTGACGAGAGCATCAACAACATAGCATAACCAGTTGAGCAAACTCTCCATCTCACCCCGGATCACTAAATCCATTCAATTCTTCATCCTGGGTGTCGTCAGACTCAGCGTCAGTTCCTAGCTTCACCTAGCTTTTAGCCCGCCGTTAGCTTTTTTTGGTTTTCTCCATTGCAGTTGGACTATCCTCCGCTTTTCTCCAGTCCCTCACAAGCTTCTAACTCAATCAGAACTTTCTTCCTGCTGCTCGATGACCGTTTTCAGACACATTTTTCACGACCCGCAGCTTGAAATCTGCAGAATTTTCATTTTGGGGATATTTGCGTTCAGCCGGTCGTCTCTCTGAGTTGATGTTTAACTGTTAAATGTTCAGTGGTACAGGAAGAATCGGAGTCGCAGACACTGGCACGCAGGTCGAGAGTGCACTCTCACGGCTGTCTGTGTGAAAATAACCAACATGTGAAATCACCTGAGTATAAGTCGCAGGAGCAGCCCAACCATGGACAAAAGTGTGACTTATAGTCCGAAAAATACGCTAGTTTCCGTTTTGAAGGCATTGACGCGGAAATGTTTCCCAGGCAAAGCACCGAGTACCGGCCGGCAGGCGTAGCTTTGTCAAGACCGTTGAATAGTTCGGTAAACACGATGAAGATAAATCGATGAGGGTAAATTGTCAGCTAAATTAAGCTCACAATTTCCCATTCGGGGCAGCGTCGAGAACATCCAGCCCGCTCCTCCAACCTTTAAGCTAACGCGGGGCCTTCACTGACTTACCATGAGGCTACAAGTTTGTTAGGAATAGAAGGGAATCCCTCAAAGACTGATTTTCACAGAATTCTTGGGCTTCTCCCTGCCAACGCTCTTCCAGCAGCCAGAGAGACAAATGCAGCTCCGCCGGAGCCCCTGGATATGCAAATTTCCTTCGACACAGTGGCATGAACAGTCATAATAGAGAAAGTGACAGAGTAACAGACAAGATCGACGACCCGACTTCACCTGGGCCTACGGTTGAAGAGACAGGATTGCTCTAAGAGAACGATAACTCAAATAGAGAAGACAACAAAGGGGAGAAAATGCTGAATGATGGACTATTTATTCCATAAAGATTGTTAATGTGTTACCAGTAGTCGTGTGAGTGATGGCAGCTTAGCCGGCTGCAGGTATTCCATTGATTGTACTCAGGAAGCACACATGGTGGTTCTTCTTTGACACTATAGAATAGAGAGTAGATGGTTTGACCCCAAAATACGATTGGTTGACGTTCGACTGAGTTCGTGTGAATTCCTCGGCTGGCTATCGTTGAAATTAACAAACCGTCATGCTAAAGTAATGACACTGGCTTTCGGAATCTCGCTTTCTCCCGGGTTTCCAGAGCAGTGCCTCCAGGTGGATTTCATGTTAATTGTATGCCATTAAGAAAATCGAGAATAATCTTAAAACAATTGTTTCTGATAGCCCAACGTCTTTTTTTTTTTTCCACTTGCTAGCTTGCGCGCACAGCCCCGCGCACAGCCGATGCAAAAGTCGATCAATGTGGCCGTCTCTCAATCAATAAAAGCGCCGCTCACGGTGCGTAATTTCAAAGCATAATTGCACGGCAGCCAGTGATTCTCTGTTTGCCAAATAAACAGCGAAGGAAAAAGAGCGAGCGCGCAAAGGAATCAACAGATGCTCGGCTGTCGGTAAGTCAAATAGCTGCTTGTCATTCCATCAGAAAGGAGGGCTCGCTCATGCAGCTGCTGCCTTGCAGTTTCACTTCACCTTAATGATTCACAAGCCGACAAAAGGTGCTTTAGATTCCACGCAAAGTTTTGCATCTGAATAGAGAAAAAGAGATGTTTGTCTTCCTTTTCAGAAGAGCGGATTATTCATAATGCATGCTGACATGGCAGCTGTGCCAGAGTGACTGAGAGATTGATAGAGTGATTGATTGATGATGACAGTTATGACTAATTCATTAAAAGCTGAAGCCGGTCGTGTATGTCACTCACTTTGGCTGACAGGGCCTCACTCTGCCAGGAATTGTTTAAAAGTGTGTGGGTGTGTGTGTGTGTGTGGTCGACTGAAACATGGCCCGTCTAAAACCACAGCGCTGAATCTGTATGTGTAACACATGCATGCACAGAAAATATGCTCAGCGGCTCTCGACATTGTAAAGGAAAAAAACAACAACACAAAAAAAGAGAAGCACAAATCTTTACACTAACCGTCATTATGCAGCCGGGGGTAATTTAAATCTTTGTTACCAGCCAAAGCTCTAATGTGTGTTTTGAACACCAAAACTACCACGCATTTATAAAAGCACCCCAATTAGTCTGCATCACTGTGCGGCTCACAAAGACGTGATACGCGGGAACATGGGTATTTGTATAGGACACGGTAGTTTCCATTCATTGTACTGTAAAGAACAATACGAATTAAGTAGCGTGTGCAAACGTGAACGACCATCCTCAGCAGTAAACAAATATTCCATCAGACAACAATTAATTAGAGGCGGCCTTGTGTGTTATTAATGCACGTAGCGCAGAAGCAACGCGCACGACGTAATGTAAACATTGGGAAATTCAAATGTCCATTTGGGTCACTTTCATTAGGCTAACACGACACATAAACATGACAGATGCGTGAAACACTGTATACATGTATATACAGTGAATATATAGACACAGATAGGCGTGTGTGTGTGTGTGTGTGTGTGTGTGTGTGTGTGTGTGTGTGTGCGCGCGCGCGCGCTATTTGCACCGTCCGAAAATTAGATGCATCACCGACAAACAGCAATATCTTTGACAGTCTGGCTATGTAATGCTGAACACACACACACACACACACACACGCACACACACACGCACACGCACACACACACGCACACACACACGCACACACACACACACACACACACACACACACAGTGCGATAAATCATCGCTACACATTTGCTCAAAGACATAAACACAAACTCTCTCTCGATAGTTTTAACCGTCTGCAAGGTTTGCCAATAAATCAAAGAGGTTTTGGTTTTGTTTTGTTTTTTTTCCTCAAGCTGACAGGCAGACGCTAAAAACACACATTCCTTGAAAACAGCGGCGGCTTCAAACACACAATTAAGGAGCCGACGACAGGACCTGTTTGGGTTAAAGCATCAATATGGCTCCGTGGAAAGATTCTGCATTCTCTTTAAGGACAGGACCGCTTGAAAGTTTGAGCTTGATTATTTCCCTGTGTGGGTTGCTCATGCTTTCATGCACATTTCCATGGAAAGCCTTCTTTTGTCCACAGACAAGAAAATGAACAGACCTCGGCGTACCTAGAGGGAGAGAAGGAGCTGCAGTGCACCAGCCCTTTTAACCTGCTCTGCATGCTGTATGTGTCTGATGGTAACAATATGTATGCATTTCCACATTCAAAGAGACCAGTGAATATTTGAATAAATTGCAAACTGACAGACCATGCTTTAGAGAATCAGAATGAATAATGTGCAATGGATTTCCTTCTTGATAGGTTCAGCTAGTTCTATACTATTATTTTCTGTAAAATGAGATAGAGATGAAACTACAATACTGAGGAGGTAAAAAACAACAAAAAAAAAAAAGGACTGCTAGAAAAATTGAAACAAAGAACAGGACGACAGCAACGCCGACATGCCAATCGTTTCCTCCTCCCTGGTTTACGCGCCGCTCGAAGATAAATATTGCCAAATGCTCGATACGTGAGATTCATGAGTGCATCCTAAGCAATGATGCCGCGTGGAATAAAACGGCGACGCATCGGTATCGCAGACTTTTCCAGTTGACGTATCAGTGAAACCTCGCCTCCAGCCGGACGGAGTGAGCGGAATCTGACCGTCCGATCTGCCGAATCTCTCCGGGTGAGCGGGGCTCGAGGAAGCCGGCTCTGTAGTTTCAGCACACGGCCAAATCTAGAACTGCTGTGTGCGGCTTCAAAGATCTTCTTCAAAACGTTCGCATCCGCCTCTCCCTTTCCACACCTCTCTCTCTCTGTCGCTTTGTATCAACAAAAAAAAAAAAAAGGGCTGAAAGCACTTCCTCCTATCTCGTCAAACCCAGAGATCCGGCTTTGAGATGCCGTCTCGCCGAACACGCCGTGTTCCGCGCGCAACACCGGGACGTACGGAAAGATGGCCGATGAAAAGGTTTGAATTTTCCCTTTCGAGGCGTTTCTTTCCACGCGCATGCTTCGCGTTCTAATTAAAGACGGCGACATTTGGTTTTGGTGAATGCCAGAGCGACGGGCAGAGCTAAGGATGCTGAATGAAGTCTTGTGAGTGGACTTCGTGTGGGGACATTAGGAAGACAGAGGGACTTGTTGTCTTTAACAGCCGCCGCACTAGTTAAGGTGCAAGGAAAAGGATATTTCTGTCACCCGAAAAGCGCTTCCCACCCGCTGTTTTCTTTTTCTCACTCCTACCATCGCGCCACTATAATTCCGGCAAGTTTGTTGTTAGTCGCTTCAGTTTCAAAAAGATCACTCCCTGTCGTCGCCCCGACTCCGTCTCCCATTTCCTCCCGTTCGTACTCACCTCCCTCTGTCCAATCATTTCCTCCCCCAGTCATTCTCCGGCATAAATCACTTCTCCAAGATAGTTTTAATGGCTTTTTAATGAGCCTAATGTTTTCTGTTTTAATGAACTTCTTACGTCAGCCTTAATCATTTTAGGGGCATGAAAAATGATTGAGAAATGGCCTACATTAATTTAATTTACTGTTCAATCTGCACCACCCTCTTTACAATCCCGGGAAGCCCAGGGTAAGTAGCAAAGTGAGGGCGGAGGGGAGAGGGCGCGCTGGATGCCGGTGTCACCGCATGGACGGATGTAATTGGGTGAATGTAGGGTCTATGTCATGCATTACGCCGACTTTTATTGTCCTCGCTTTCTCTTTGGCGGTGTCATTTTGCCAACTTGAAGTGAACTGACTCACAAAAAACCGTCTCCCCGGTTTGTAAAATCCGAGAGAGGCGAAACGGTTTCTTCTGCATGCAGTTCGCGTATCTGTTTTCCCAAGGACACCATACCTGGTCGGCTGAGAGAGGCGGTCCCCGTTTCACTGTTTTCGTCGTAAAAGGCTGTGAATATGCCAAGGCTGAATGCCAGGATTGCTTTGCACTACCTGAGCTAAGCTGTCCTTCGCAGTTCGTGTGCGTGCGAGGGAGCGTATGGCTTTTCTGCCCTCAAGGCTGGAAGCATTATGCTTCACTGATTAAATGAAAAATCACAGCTGTGGACGGTTACCATAAATGCTTATGTGTTTAATGATCCGTCGCTTGATTTGTGTTTGGGTATTTGAAGGAATAAGCATGTTGAAATGCAACAAACACCCATACCGTCAAAAGCGGGTCGCTCTGCCCCCCTGCGACGCTTTTTTCGCGACAGAGCAAAGCATCCGCGGCGGCAGCATTTGAGCGCCGCGTCATATGACAGATGCGTCCGTCCCCGGGCAGACTCGCATGTTGACCCCGGCGCCGCCCCGGCATTGACTGAAAGATCAGATTCTGAGAAAGCAAGTGACGCCGCCCGATCCATCAGGGCAGCGATTCCCGTCGGCTCCTGCTATTCTGCACGCAGATGCCCCAGTCTGCCGCCTCCGGGCCATTTTCGTCTACCCTTGAGCGGCATCCTCTTGTTCTGTAACTTTTAACAGCCTCCAATATTTCCCATTCAGACTGATTCAATTAATTTGGCTTGGAAAGAAATCGGCATGGATATGTGAACTCGTGACTTAAGATTTCATTCGTTCCAGCCGGGAGCCCACTGAGTGAGCTATCGTGGCTACTTAGGAGCGCGTCTGAACATCCTGCCCCTCGCAGCGGGTCGTGTCCAGAACACAAAGAATGACCCTGAGCCCAGGCTCCACGCTGGAGGACACCCGCAACACCAGGCATCACCAGTTTGCACTGCCGCCATCAGGTAGAGCGCGTGTGTCAAACTCAAGGCCCGCGGGCCAAATGCGGCCCGCCACGTCATTTGATGTGGCCGGGAGAACCTCTCACCTGCTGTTCATCCTGCCGGTCTCCTGGCAAAGAGACCGCGCCCAAAGCCCTCAGATGTGAGGGGTTACAGTCAGGCTTTACAGGCACTCCATCAAAAACCACTTGGCTACCATCATTGTAATGTATTGACTAAACACAAACTGCTCAGTATTGACAATTTAGTCGTGTACAATAATCTGAGAAGAATCACTCATGATCGGCTCCACCGGCGCCACTGAAAACCCTTGTTCACCTTTGCTCTGAACGGACGACTCGATCCACCGCAGACAGAGACCGTGCGATCCCGAGGAGATCTTTTCATTTTGCTCCATGAAACAGTGGAATCAGCTTCCGCACAGTCTGAAACTGTCTGTAGATCTTCATCATTTGACTAGAAAATTGAAAAACCACATTTTAGATGGTCAATTGTGTCAGGATCAACGGTAGTACATAACTTGTTCTGATATACAATTTTAGAAAACGTTACACAAATACATATTAAAATGTATTTATATAGTTATACTTCATTGTGAGGTAGGTTTCTGAATGTATAGAGTTGTAATGTGTGTTTTAAGTGTGCTCACCTGCCCAGGGACTGCAGATGGAAAGCAGCAGTAGCTAAATCTGGTGCAAATCATCTCTTCCTTTGTAAAGCCTGATGGTTTTGTACATTGACCCTGTTCAATAAACAATAAACAAACAAACAAACAAAAGGTCTGACTGTCATAGAATAAGTAAGTCTAACTCATGAATCGATCATAAACTACATTTCCCACAATTCATGGCGATCGTGTTCCCCGCGAAGTGACGGCATCCCGCCGTTAGATTGCAGCTGATCCGCATCGATGGCATTTTAAAACAGGTGGAATTGAGAAGTACAAATGATCCCTAAATGTCCAGGAAGAGAAAAGTTGCTGCAGAAGGAAGAATGTTTCCAGAAAGACGAGAAGGCGAAGACAATGTTTGTGCTTCAAGGAGAAGAGCGGTTTGTCTTCAGTGCGAGGCAGCGTCGGTGGTCAAAGAGTTCAACCTACGTCTGCATTTTCACACCAAACACAGAGCTAAGAATGCTAAAGTTAGCCTTCCGGAGAAAACAACAAATTGTTCAAAAATGAAAAGCCAAACTTTGACGGCAGCAGAATGTGTTCTTACATCCATGCAAATGCATAAGTAACGTTTTGGATTTGAACGAGTCATCAATTCAGAGTTATTTAACATGAAGGAGGAGCTACACTTATTTTACATTACTTTTGGTTACATTTCTACTGTCACCGTTCCATGCGGCCCTTCGAGGGCAACCGTTACGCTGATGTGGCCCTCGGTGAAAATGAGTTTGCCACCCCTGAGGTTTTGGGTTCAGAAGCCCTCCGCAAGCGGGCTGAAGAACAGGCTCGGCCCCGGAGCAGTGGCTGCTCTGCAAAGAAACTGGGGCTGCGACGCACAAACTTCACCGACGGCCTGCGTGTAACAATGCTGCTGTGTAAATAACACTTTGAACGGGCTGAATATTTGCACTGCACCGTACAACATATCCGTAAAAGACAACTGCTCGCCAATCGAAAGCTCGCACTCCCTCCGTCCCTCAGTCAGGCGTATATATTTATTCTTTGGGAATCTATATCTCACGACACCCTGCACAAGATGTGCATATTCTCCAGAGTCATGTCAGCTGTATATTTCTATTCATATTTATCCTCGATACACCTGAGCCCTCCTCCCCGAGCTCGATAATCTTTGTTGAACTCAGATTACATTGTGTTCCGCTGTTTTTCCGTGCATATACTGTTTTTCCCTTTCACACTGAGCATCTAACAGAGCTGGAAACCAAATCTGGTGGCACTGTACAACCTGTGCTCTGCGATGGCAATAAAAGACTTTCCCATTCCTTTCCGTCCAACGTAGATGTTGTGTTGCCAGGTGTACTTTTGCAGACTGCAATTGTTTAGTCGGGGGAATATGATTTCAAGAGTAGTTTGCGATACAACAGGTGGCCAATGGCGATGACGGGCACTCAGCAGCATCATTTAGCCACCTGAAAATGACGCTATTTAGCTGTCTGAGCAGCGGTGTTCACATTAGTGCCAAACAATGCCAAAGGCTTTCCCAAAGCATTTTAACACCCCTCTCGACACACTTACACATTTCGCAGATGCCTTAAGCCGGACTAAACTGATTTATCCAGTTCATCAGGCAACACATGAAACACATGGCCAAGGGAAGGGGAGTTGCCAGTCTATTAATATTGCTTTGCCCCGAGCACCGGCATCACACCTCTGATTTACTGCTACAAAGACTAATAACGCTATTACAAGCCTGCAAAAAAAAAAAAAAAACTGTTTGCTGTTATAATGTAACCGTCCACGAGCCATATGGACACCGAGGACCCGATTTAATAAGATTACAAAGAAGGACCAGTAAATCGTATGTTCATTCCAACATATTGCACGTTTGGTTGCTCTGTATCTCGCAGATTACCGACCAAAAACAATTGTGTGACGAACAGGTGCAACCGTGATAGAGACAGTGGTATTTAAATGACGTGTTGTGTGTTTTAAATCCCATCAAGGAAGGCAGAAGGACTGCAAGAGCAAAACAGCTCTGAGTCACGAGTCCAAGAAGGAAATGATATTCAGTGTTGTTGAGCTTCTGAGGCTGAAATCTGAATTCTAAAGGAGGGGGAAAAAACTTAATAGCAGCGTCAGTGAGATAATGAGTACTGCTAACATAAAACATAAGACTTTAGTTTGCCTCTTTACTTTAAATTTATATACTATATCTGAAACATAAACATTGGTTACTGTTTTTTGGGGGCAAAAAAAGGCATTAGCACCGAAGAGCCCCCGGCGAGACAAGCTGAGCAGTCTCTCAATTAAATACACCGTTTCAAACAATGCATATATTAAATTCTTTCACAGGTGTTGCGAAACTCTTTCAATCTGAATGGAATTAAAGGAACGGCTATGACAGCACTTTGCATATTGTTGACCAAATTTGAGAATCTCCAGTTTTGTGTTCAAGAGCATTCTCTCCGCCTTGGTCCAATCTGACTGCCTTTGTCAATTTGTGGGTTCTCCTCCCGGTGGAGCAGGGCAGGAATGCCTTATGTTACCACAAAAACACCAAATACACTTGGCTTGTTATTTTCCTTGCATAAAAGGCGCAGCTTTCAAAAGCCTTCAGATTTGTTTACTGGTGATATCAAGTTTAAATTAGTTGAGGTCTTTGAGTTGTTTGCTTGTTTGTTTTGGTGGTAAATGCTGGGAAATAAACCCCTGAACTTTATTTTTACAATGTGAAAGAATTCTATATGCATTCAAATATTTGGACCATTTCCTGTATTGACAAGACTCATGAGCTGGGTTTCTGTAGATACTACAAAGACTGCTAAGGTATAGAGAGAGAATCTGCTAACTATAGAAGTTGACGGATTTGTCGCAAGACTAATTCTGGAATATAAAGTTATTTCAGAGAACCCTTGACCTTTTTTTCACTCATATCTTTTTCACACGGTAATATTTTAAGGCTCCTATATTTCTCTGCTGCAGTTTGTAATGTGAGTGATAACGACGATGTCACACAGCTGTTCAAGGTCTTCGTGAATATCACGAACACTTGAACGTTGGACCAAAGCTGAAATGAGGTCCGGGCTGGTGAAGCTAAACCGGTCAACTTCTGTTGGACGCAGCCCACAACGAACTTGCCTGCTCACCGGCTCATCAATTCCTTGGAGTGTTCGCTAGTCGCCCACAGGCGTATGAGTACATCTGTAAAGCTTTCCCTTTGGCTTTTTCAAATAGTTATGTGTGAATTCAAGAAAAGGCCGAGAGCTTCCACGACTACAGCGGCTCGAACTTGGCCTTCACCGCTTCAGAAAATCCGAAGGCGCGCGGGTTGAGGGGAAGTGTCGTGACACTGGAGAATGATATGTCCGCAACGCGACAAGGTTGCTGGGAGCAAAAGAGCCAGCACGATGGCGTTTAGGCCGGTACAGGTGTCTCCTGACCTCAGACTGCATCTCATGCCCCGGCGGTCTTCCATCACTGTCTCAGGGCCATAACTTTGCGTCCTTGTACAATAACATTGCTGCAAAACTATAAGGTCATGCTATTAGCGACAACATCATGAGGCAGCCTTCAGTTATTCATAAACACATTCTCGACGAGAAAAAGAAAAAGCTATTTTATTTTGTACTTGTTTACTTGTGTATCTCCGTCACCTCCCGGACGGCTGTTAATATTTAGATTAGATTTGACTGGGTTTTATGCTTGTGCTCTGCAGACGTGTCTGGACGTGCCTCTGACGAGTGATTCACACCGCTTCATTTGGCAAACACTGATGTCTGCCAAATATACTTGGGGAGGGTCCTCTGATGCAGACATCTCTACACCAGGTGCTTCTACTCCGTTGCCATCAACAATCCCCCGGGCCATCTTTCCTCGCTCTAGTTTGCGAAACGGTCCGGTTATTTCCGTTGATTTTTTTTTTTTTTTTTTCGATGACTTGTGTTTGGCAAAAGTTAATAGAGGTGTAGTAAAAATGCTGGTCTTTTGCTAGCTGTTATCTTCAAAGCTGTGCCTTTGGCATCTCCTATGTGGCATGTTTAAATCAAGGCAAAGCCAAGAACTCCTACAGGTGTTTTAATGACGAATAAAAAATCAGAGCCACCCACATCCCAAAGTTTAACATCAGCATTTACCCTGAATTATTCAGTCTGACTACCCCGAAGTACAGATACCGCCTGGCCCGAAATATGAGGTTTCATCCATTTTAGATTCTTCGATTCTGCTTGTACAAATTTAATGCTGCATTTTGCATTTAATCAGAAAACCAGCAGCAGCCTCTCTACCTCAAAATAAAGCAGTAGCTTATGATGTCAATAGTTTAACACTGATTGAACGAACTCGATATTTTATCCTGTGAGTGGAAGTCAACTTCCACGTATTTCAACTTAACGGCATTCCAATTCACGCTAGGACTTTGCTCGGATCGTGATACCGATCGAGTACAGAAGACTGCCTTCAAGGCAAGGACGAGGCGGCGCTCAGAACAGCCGGAGTCAACCTCGGCCGCACGGAAAGAACTGCAAAGGATGCACACGCTGGGAGGATTCAAAGCTTCCTCCGTGACCCCAGTAACAAGAGGTCTACATGGCAAAGGATTTAGGCAATAACGGACTACAAAGCTGCTCCTTCGCTGCGTGACAATAACCCACACCTCTTTAACTAACTCAGCACCTTCAATCGGGCCTTTTGGAGAAAAAAAAAACAAGAACACTTCTTCGGTTAAAAAACTAACCCTCCCTCTGACGATACAACGCTGAATCTCTGAGTGGCTGAGGTCTGTCAGACTCTGAGGAAAGTGATCGTAAGCAAGGCAGAAGGCCCTGACAACATTCCCGGACAAGTACTTAGGGAGCGTGCCGACCAGCTGGCGCAAGCGCTTACGGGCATCTTCAACACCTCGCTTGCGCAGGCTGTCGTTCCATCATGTTTTCGAGTCTGCCGCCGTCGCTCGAGCGTCCCCCCAAAAAAATCCCCCGTCGCACGCTTAAATGACGACCACCCCCTTGCGCTGACTCCCATAATGATCAAGTGCTTCGTAAAGGAGCGCATCATCTCCACGCTGCGTTGGACCCATACCGGTTTGCTCGGCGGCCGCAGAGGACACCGTCTCCTCTGCTCTCGAAGGGAGCCTGGCACATTCGGAGGATAAAAACACCCACGTACCGACACTGCCGGTCTACTTCGGTTCAGCCGCCGGTCCCCGGCCCTCGGTAAGCAAACTAAGCCCCCTGGGGATCAGCGCCCCCTATGTGCAACCGGCGGGTGTTCCTCAACCAACGGACCGCAGTCAGTGAGAGTGGGAAAACACCATCTCCGGCTCCATCACCCTCCCCCGTCGGGTCCTCTTGTGAAATCTGGAGGATAATTCGCGGTGCCTTATGCTCCTGATATTCGACTCACGGTGTGTGAATACACTCCACCTTAACACGTGCGAGAAAACCGCCACCCTCATGTGCAATATTCCGCCTCTCGTTGTGCAATAACTGCCCCCTCTGTGGGCAATATCCCACTTAAAATATGTGAAATCTGGGCAATATTGCACTACGCCTTTACCATGTCTATTCATCTGAGCCGTGTGTGAGCGTGCATGTGACCAACACTGAGCGGAGACGCACATAAACTTCGCCGTATTGCATTTCATAATGACAATAAAGCTTTTCTACTCTATTCTCTTCTTCTATTCCGTTCAAAAAGACGCTCCTGGGTCCAGCGCTTGCTGCGCTGCATCCGCCGCAAACCACATCTCTACTCCCCTCTTTTTTCCCCGCACAGGGAACCTTCGTATTATTTAAGCCGTCAACGGACACCGGACTTGTGTTTTGTTTTCTCACCTCTACACACGCTTACAATATCATGCACATATCTGAGGTTTTCCGAAATGTTATGACACCGCGCCGGCCGATGGCGAGTGAACATTTCATTCACATCGTCATTATGACTAATGCCAGTCAATCACGGGGCCACATCAACAGACACACAACCCTTCGCTCTCTCATTTAGACACCTGTCGACAGACTAATGTTGGAAAAAAAAAAAATCCTTCAGCAAAATTGCAAAATAATAAAACATGCATCGTCCGTAAAATGGCTTTTGACAAGAAATCTTAAACCACAGACTTCAATTTGATTATTTGTTTCCAGGGTTTAAGCCAATATTTGCAGAGACATGAAAAGCCATTTGTAGAATTGAGTGCATTCCGGTCTACATTCAATTTTAAATGCTTTCCTTAAGTAATTTTGGGGACTCGGGTAAAGCCGGAATATTTGCTGTTATAAATCAGCCTGAAATAAGAGCCGGCAGCTGCTTTAATACTGCCGAGAGCGACTTCGGGCTGCACCTTCAGTTTGTACGGCGCTGATTTAACATCTCGGGTGACACCGTCTCAGCGAAGTTAGCTCAGCGTTCCTATACGAGCATTTGCTGGAAATATTCAGTCCGTGTACTGTTTGAATCCTTTGCTATGTTGTAACCTTTTCTTGTACAGTACGTCTATAACCCTTCCTGGGATGTAACCTTTCCATTAATACGTCCGTATGGTAAAAAAAAGAATCGCGAGACAATAATTTGATGGTGTACTTTCTCCCCCGGGCCCATATGGATTCTGCAGTATTTTCCACTTAAGCTCTGCTTAAAAGACTCATCTTCTGCGCTATTCCAGCGCTATGACTGGGTAGGCGGTAGATCTACTTCCAAGTTTTCACAAGCAAACTAAAGCGCACGGTTAAAATGAAAACCCTAGACGGAGGCAGATCAACTCGACTGAGAAGCAACTCGAGAGGCAGAACATTTTCCGGGGAAAGGAAAACGCACCGCAGTCATTTGCTACAGGCTAAAAGTCCAGCTGAAACCCATTCACGGAGGACAAATGAGAATGTTGTCACAACCGCACAGAGAAGCGACGCGTCATCTTGCGCGGGTCTCATTAACTGATAACTTTGCCCACTGTTAGTCCTATATTGTTTATAAATTTGATTAATTTTCAGTTGTGCTCAGTTGAAGTGAGCTAATTTGTTTGCGGGCCTCTTCAAGAACTCGTGTGTAATATGTTAACAACTGTGAAAACAATCAACCTTATCAGGCGCGCCACACTGAAAGCCATTGTCTTTGCATTGTCTGGTTTAGCGCAAGGATTTGAACCTGCACGCGCCTCGCCAGACATCCCAAGGTGACCTATCAGACATCCCGCAGACCTCCTCAAAACCCGCCCATTATGCAACCGTCTCCACACGGACAGGCAGACGAGACGGGTCGCAGTCAATCAACTCCCCCGGGACTTTTGAACAAGCCGAAGCGGACGGACGGACGGACGGACGGGCCGTTTCACAGGATCGTTTTGCACCCGGCCGTACGTCTTTGTGCGCCCGGGTCCGTGTGTCTGCGCACGTCCTGGATGTGCAAACACAGCCAGCTCTCCTCCGCCTGAGGACACTTACATAAGACCGTCCAAGTGAGACAGGTGACAGGATGATGGAAAGGCCAGAAATGAAGGTGAAAAACACAGCGTGCACCTTTTCCGTCCAACGGGCTGTCTGTCTGGATATGTAGGTGGGTGGGTTGCTGGAGGGTAATTAAATGTATTTTTGTCTGCTAACCAGCCCGGGCTCCTTATCGGACGCGGAAGCCCACAGATGTCGAAAGAAAGCAGATGGGTCATGGCCAGCAGGGGTGCAGGTGGGTAGGTGAGAGAGAATGAGACAGCCATGATTCCCAGACACCAACCCTTTAGGGCCCATGGCGGAATTGGAGGGACAGCTTTGATACAACCAGTAATGTTCTCACCCAAACTGGACTGGGGGAGATCTAATCTTAGACAGGACGTGCGTTATTGGCTCAAGAGCCCAGGGATGCCAAGGTGGTCATTTTTCTCAGGCTCTTTTCATGACAACTCAACCTTGTGAAGGACACGTGCGCAGAGAATGTATATTTGGAGCTCGAGAACGGCCGGAGGTCTGAATTCGGACGCCGCTTGGATTATTTAACTATCCGAGGAGCAAATCTCAGGGCATTCGGTTTCTGACGATCTCCGAGAAAACCTTTCATTGTACCGATTGCACGACGGCAAACCCCAAAACAAGACAATCCATAGAATACTGATGTGTCCGGCTTTGGGGACGGCTTGGGTTACAAATGCATCTGCTGTCAATCACCTTATCAAGCCCTCCAGTGCATGTAGTTAGCTGGAACCCACCGCTGGAGGATTGTTCAGATAACCCAGAGAATTGAGAATCCACTCTTCTATTATCTCTTTCGGTTATCCCGCTCACACAGTTGACCAGGAATCAGATACCATCCCAGTTGGCATTTTGAGAGAGATAGGGTCCGTCCCAGGTCCGGCTTCCAGTCAATCATACGCCGGATAGAGACATACTGTAAAGCCACTTAGAAACAAACCGGAGATCAATTTCAAGGCTGCCTGGACTGAAGCTGCCGTCAGAGGGGACTGGACTGCCTGGACCGCCTGCACGACGCACAAAAAACCCACACAACCACGTATGACGACAGCATGCAAACCACACACACAGGAAGGACGACGCTGGCCTCCCTCTGGGGGTGGATGGATGGATGGATGGATGGATGGAGAGAAAGATAGAGATAGACAGAGATGTAGATAGATAGATAGATAGATAGATAGATAGATAGATAGATAGATAGATAGATAGATAGATAGATAGATAGATAGATAGATAGATAGATATAGACAGAGAGAGATGTAGACAGATAGATATAGAGAGATAGAGAGAGAGAAAGAAGATGATGGATTGATGATGGATAGATAGATATGTGTGTATATATATATATCTAGAGAGAGAGAGAGATGTAGAGACATAGATAGATAGATAGATAGATAGATAGATAGATAGATAGATAGATAGATAGATAGATAGATAGATAGATAGATAGATAGATAGATAGATAGATAGAGACAGAGAGAGATGTAGACAGATAGATATAGAGAGATAGAGAGAGAGAAAGAAGATGATGGATTGATGATGGATAGATAGATATGTGTGTGTATATATATATATATATCGAGAGAGAGATGTAGAGACATAGATAGATAGATAGATAGATAGATAGATAGATAGATAGATAGATAGATAGATAGATAGATAGATAGATAGATAGATAGATAGATAGATAGATAGATAGATAGATGGATGGATGGATGGATGGATGACAGACAGACGGATGGACAGAGATAGATGGATGGTGAATGAGATAGATAGATAGATAGATAGATAGATAGATAGATAGATAGATAGATAGATAGATAGATAGATAGATGGATGGATGGATGGATGGATGGATGGATGGATGGATGCATGGATGGATGGATGGATGGATGGATGAATGGATGGATGGATGGATGGATGGATGGATGGATGGATGGATGGATGGATGGATGGATGGATGGATGGATAGACCTGCAGCCTTCACCCCCTCCTCAGTGTGAGGGAGAAGAGGATTTCTCTCCGTCAATGGCCGGGCAGAAGAAAGGGCTCGGCGGCTGGTTGCTCCTTCAACACTGTCATTGCTAATTTGCAGTAAGTTCAACTCTATTTAACTTCAAACCACTGCAAGGGCGGCTAATATGACAACACTGAGGGCCAGTAATTACCTACAGATTATTGCATTTGTCACTCATCAAGCTCTTTTTGTGAGTATTGTCTAAGTCACTTCCAGTCTTACGACCTCTCCCAACAGTTCCATCGGCGACCTGCGATTTAACTCCCGAAGGGCCATAACTGAAGTTTTCTTTGGAGCAAATTGCTTGCACAAACGTTGAACTCTCCGCTGCAGAACAGGACTGTAACTATGGTCTCAGGCTGCAGAGAAATGGAGCGCAGAATTTATTTTTCCAGCGGGCTTTAGAACCAACTGATGATGGGCTGATGGAAGCCGGCCGACATTAGCTGGAGGCACAGCTAAGTCCTTTTCTGCATTCGGTGGTTTAGCTCAATCCCCGTGCATTCTATGGGCAGATGTCGTTCTAAAAAAAGGGCCACAATACCATCAGCTATGATCGTCTAGCTAACAGCGAGGAGCCCTGTGGTTGACCGGGAGCATGCTGGGTGCAGGGGATGCGGTATCTGCCACCGCAGCCTGCCCCTGGAAAAGCTAACAAAAACATGCGGAGCCATGATGATACACCTATATTTTGTCCTTGTGTGTGTGAAATCCACCCAGACCGGGGGAGGGCGACTCAAATCCACGGTGGGTCAAAATTCAAAACCGGGACCAACATTGACATTTATGGAAAAAATCTTCCTCTAGATATAAAAATGAACCTTTTTATATGAACCCAAACAAGTTTTGCATAAAAACTGAAGCTTAAAACCATGCAATATATTGGTGTTTGGTGTCACAGTGTGGTCTAAAGTCGTTCTCCTTGGTTGCGGCCACATTGGCTCCACATACAAGACAAACACGTGTGTCTTTTCCATGTGGAAGCAGTAATCCTGTCCAGAAAGCTCTGGTTTTCTGCCTTTCTTTTGTAAGATGTAGACGTAGCACGGTGCTAACATAAGGTCGCTATGACTGCCGTCAACAGAGGGGAGGGCGTTGATGGATCCAGTCGCGATTGTCGCGCCAAAACACCAGCAGAGCATTCTGGGATTTGTAGTATTAGCGGTCCATGCGCTGTAGGCTAGAATAGCGGCGGGCTAGCTCTGATAGTCATTCGGCACGGCTTCGCAAGTAGAATTACACTGGGCCACTTTGACACCTACGGCCCAGACAACCTTTACCCCCGAAAGAGCCATTTGGACTCGTTTCCCCGCAGTCAAGAAAACACCGGGAGCCACACGACCCTTTAGAAGTTGAAAATGAATAAACACGGCATATAAAGTTCTTTTTTTTGCCGTTATGCTATGTAGAAACAAGATGTTTTGCATCTTTTTAAAATCAATGAAAAACCGCAGAGAAAACGAAATGACATTTCTGCATGTAACCAAACATTTTGAACTCGAAAAAAAAAAAGACGTCGGGTTGAAGGTTACTTTGAAGCGAAATACTCAGTGTCTATTTGAGTCCTTCTTGTATTAATGAAAAGAAAGCTGAACTTAAATGATCCACCTCTCTCTGCGCACTGTCGTCCTTTTTACTGCCACGTGCAGCCGCTTTTTTCAAGAGCGACAAAAATATCTCGACGTTTTATTTAGATGTTACTAGATCGCCAAAATCTTCAAATTTAAATTACGCTTTAAAAATGAACGAACTAAAATATGAAACATTTGAATTAAAAGCTTGTTGATTATTTTCGAAAGCCACAGGGAGCCGCATCAGACAGACTCTTGTCTAGTTTCTTGTACGGTGGAAAAAGTATTGACGGGTTAAAAACCGCTGAACGCGAGAACTCGGCTGCAAAGTCAAGCAGCCGAGAGTGCATGACTTTTTCGAGCCTTTCAATAGTTTTGACGTTTATCGCTGTCAGACGACATCTTGCACGGACTCATTATGGAGATAGCTGCTTTTGTTTCAGTCCCTTTTCATATGACGACGCTGTTTGTCCTCAGGACATCGGGCATTTCAACAAAACAACGCCAGTGCCCCCGTCCCCATACTGTGAATGAATTACTAGCTATCAAACCCTCCGTCAGCAGGAGGTTCTCTCATACCCTCCAAGATGTTTCCAAGTTTTTCTTTTAATAATAATAATAATAATCAGGATCATCATTATTTTTGAAGAAGCGCCAGTCAACTCCGCTGCCTTCAGCTGCAAAGTTAGCCCGCAGCCGTCCTGGTGCAGCTGCTTCGGTTCTGGTGGGAAAGCAAAGCTCTTCCGTCACGATTTGATGGGTTTGAATGAAATTATGTTTTTACATTCCGGTGTTTTTTTTCGCTAGCAGCCCGGCATTTTCGCAAACTGCAGCAACCGCCGCAGTTCTTTTAGTCCCTCTCCATCAGTCGAAGCGTGACACATGCAGAAATAGACCCAAGGTCTCAGAAATACCACAAGGTCCCTTCATTTGGAGTCGAAGCCGTCGTCGTTGTTGCCGACTCCGATTTGCGTTCCGGAGCGGCTGCTTACTTTCCCTGCCTCTAAATCACCATTTAACTTGAGTTGTTTCCAGGTTCTCTGGCCGAAGAGTAATTATTTGCTTCATCCGCTCCTCTTATCTTCCCCGGCATTATTATTCCTGCGTTAAAAACACATCCCATTTCGTCATCTGCGGAATGCAGGTAACCCCAGCATGGCCACGGAACCTGCCAGAAGGGTAAAGCCCTTGGACGGGAAGCGCTCCCATCGCAAACGGGTTGATTTGTCATCGGGTTTGGAGAGAAAGTGCCAAGCAGTGTATAGGTGTTACTTATTTCTAGAAGTAATCACATTACTGCACTCTTCAACGGGGAATGTAATCGGTTCCATTTGTAAATAAAATCAATATTCAGGCCACGTCCATCAAAGCTCCTTTTAAACAGCTCCAAATCCTGCACTCCCACATGCCTAATCCTCTGATGTGCAAATCAAGTCACTGCAGTTAAACAAACAGTCAAGCTATGGTGAGGTCTTTTTTTCTGTCCGCTACTGTGAACTCGACCACATCTACTCATCTCCTGCAGATTGCTTTTTGGAGGTTCAGTCCTCATATTGGGGTTTAGGCGATAATATATCAGCTTGAATTAGTCCTGCGACCGGGATGACACAAGACGCAAATAAAACCTGTTTTCGGTTCGCGGTGTTTTCTTCTCCTTTACTGTTACAGGACGACTCCTGTGCCGCTGCCAAGCTAATGTGTGCCGCCGCAGTCTGTCATCTGAATAAACCGAGAAAAGTCAATAATAACCCTCCATCAAACAGAGAGACAGAAAAGAAGTCCATCACTGAACTGTCAAAGAAACAGGGCATTACCCAGACTGTAATATAATTATCCGAGTAAAAAGGACAGGAATTATGTCAACAAACTCCGTCCACTTTGTACAAACAATCCTCGGCGTTGGCCGTAACCCAGGGCAACCCGCATCTTTAAACATGCTGTGCATTCACGTTTACGCGCCGAACGCCCTGTTTTTAACGTGAGGAAAAAAATGCGTGGGTCCTGCCCAGCGCATTCCAGCTGATCTCCAAGATGGCAGCCAAAGGTTCCGCACACTCATCACGCCTCGCGAACCTGTGTCGTTTAACGTCACATATGGAGGTTTCGCGTCACCTGCCTGCAAACCGCAGGATCATTCCCAGGAAGATAAGGATATTCTCGCGTACCAGGTGTGAAAAGAAGGCCCCGCCATGAAGACCCCTTTAAAGATTTCATGACAGTCGGGTCTGGCTCATTCACTAATGACGGATTTTGAGACGTTTAATATCCCGCCCACACACGCTTCTGGGTTTACCTCGGTGCAAGACCAAAGAATATCTTATGAGGCAGACTGCCAGACACAAGCCTAATGCTGGCACGACCAAAGCCCTCACTAATGCTTGTTGTTGGAGACACATTAATTAGTGATGTTAAGAGAAAACGCATGTATCTGCCAGGCATCATAGTTAGTGACTCAGCCAAGAACACAACACAGAACCATCTGGGCATTGAAAAGAACATTCATTTTGGAACTAACGGCATTTTTGTCATTATTTTTCTCACCTTGGGTGTGGAGGTTGCAATCATGGTTTATCAAATAGCTTGTGCAATGAAAAAAAAAAAAAATGACTTCCCTTGCATGTTTGTTTGTTTTTTTTCTTTTACATCTGGAATTCTCTTAACCACAAAAAAATGGGGAGCCTTTAAATGTGCAGAGATTGGCGACAGAGGTTTGCATTCAGCTGTGCCCTCTCTGTGAAGAAGAATTCTCTGACTTGGTTCTGTTGTGTGGCAGATTTGTTGCTTTTAGCTGCATTCTGTGAACCTTTGCTATTTATATTCAGCATTGGATTCCAGTACAAATCTGTGTCTTGTGTTGTGAGTGCGTGTGTGTGTGTGTGTGTGTGTGTGTGTGTGTGTGTGTGTGTGTGTTGCTGTTTGAATCAGTGTAAGTGAGTGCATTGATTTCAGCCCCGATATTCTGGCTGATCTATTGTAATGTTGCGATGACAACATTTTTCATATGAAGCGTCTTCCTGAACTTTCTTTTCAGACAGGACAATGTTCAATGATTATGCTCGTCAGACACTTAAAGTCAGGGGTTTTGTTTTTTTTTGTTCCTTCCCTGACATACATTAGAATTCCCAGCGCCTCGGCTGCTGACCCCGATGTGAAAATGGAAGGAAGATGACAGTTGCGGCAAAATCCCGAGCCATGTGTTGAGACTGTCAAGAAATCATACGAGGCATACGTTTTCTTTTAACCTTGTTCACCCATGAATGTCCTGTTGTCTAATCTGTGAATAGTTTCTAGTTGGTGCATGACCACAGATGGAGCCGCTGTGGGGTTCTGCTCGTGATTCATATTAATGGGCTTGACCCCAATCTCTCCTTTCCTTGTTCTTCTTCCAATCTTTCTACCCCCCCGTTCCTCCCACTGTTCCTTCTCTGTCTCATGCCTTGCAAACACCCTAGAGACAGATGGACCAACACTCAACTTCACACCATTTAGCTTTTCAAGGCTGCTAAAATAGTGTGTGTGAAGAGATGGAGTGAGTTAGGGGCGATACAAGGACTGTGTGTGTGTGTGTCTGTCTTTGTGTGTGTGAGTGTGTGTGTGAGAGAGAGAGAGAGAGAGAGAGAGACAAAGGAAATGAACAGACAATGTCTGTGTGCTTGCACATCTGTGCTGTGTGGATGCGGCTGTGTGTTTGGGTGCACATTAAGGCGTTGCTGTGAGGCTGGCAGGCAGGAGAATGTGGGTAGTAAATGAGGGACTTAGTGCTCTACACGAATGGCTGGTCAAATCTATGATGTTACCTTGAGCTTCCCTGGCTCCAGTCAAACATTCTTACTCTTCCAGTAATAGAGACTGAGTGCTATTCCGCACCAAATCCGACCTCTTCAGCCACGCCTGCATGGAGCACAAAAGACGAGATGGAACTCTTTGTGTCGGAAGGAACATATAGTGTTATAGGGGCTGGGCAGAGTGTCGGAGCAGCATTACGGGCGAAAAATGACACATACAAAAATGCAGCGGGCGCGAAAAAGCAGGGATAAAAATGCTGTCAAAAATTCAGGTTGGCTTTGCGTATTAGTTCTTTGTTGTCTTTCTCCTGCTGTGTGTTACGGGGAATAGTCCTTGAAAGAGAATTAAATTTGTTAATGAATCACATGACTCCACATTCACTGAAGCCTGCGCCCAGCTGAGGAAACCAAAAGTCCGGGGCGTTGAAAACACGGTCTTCGCGCTCTTGGCGCGGCCTGCCCCGGCGACGCCTCTCGTCGCGACCCGACGCCTTCCTCGACATAAAATGCGCGTTCGGGTTTGAATCTGCAAACACAAATCCGTCACGACCCGGCGGTCTGCAGGTGTTGCATTGCTTTCCAAATGAGCGTCTAACGAGACGACAGGCTGGCGCCGCGTAAAACAACTTACAAATCCCTGACTAAGTGTTTGCATTCTTAATGATCCATTCATGTAAGTATTCTTGTACATCCCAGCTCCGCTTTCAGACGCCTCTTTCGGCGCTTTCGCTCACCTGCAGACGCAGGAACTCTGACAGCCGATCGACACGCACCACGCGCGTGGGCGCTTCTTTTGGGAAGTGCCTGCGTGAGGCTTTGCTCGCTCCACCGTCGCCGAACCTGCTGAAGTATCACTGTTGCGAGCGCAGATGGCCATGTCATCTTGCCAGCAAACAAGTAAACAAACCGATATAATAAATGCAATCCATTTTTAAAAAAACTGAATATCGATGTCAAATGAAAACCGAGCTTTTATAGCGACGTCGCTGCTGTACCGTGAAGTACTGCATTACCTCTCCGTTCTCTCCGCTGTTACACGATTCACCGCGAAACACGATATCAGATATGCGCCGCACAATCACAGAATGCTTGTGAGGGGGAAAAAAAAAAAAAAAGGCGCCCCACCAAACATCGGCCCCATTCGGGGACAAAGAACGGCTGAAGCCGGCACGCTTTTCTTCCGGATTAGAAAGTACGGAGATGCATGTTGTAAATTGTTACTGTGACGCCTCGTTGCGTTTCGCGGCCGCTCTTTGCGTGACACTTCCGCCGACGTCCACACGCAAATTCATTTCAGTCGTGTCAGCTGTCGTGGAAAAGCTCCACGAAGGGGGTGGAACTGATGACTGTTTGGTGACGTCTACAAATCGATCGAAATGACTGTTTTCATTGGACAGGAATGATGTGTGCGAATCGGGTCGCATCCTGTTATTTCCCGGTGCGTGCCAAACATCGGCTCCCGTTCAAGTAGCATGTAACAGACGTCGCTCGTGAACCGTTGAGTTGTAACTGTCTCTGCCACTGCATTTGCCTGATGTTCATTTTACATGTTGAGCTTTCAAATCCTCAAACTGATATTTTTCAGAAACGCTTCGTGTACAAATTTTGCACCGGGAATCTGTGGACGCTTCCCCGTTTTCTTCCGCCCCTCCCGCGAATTCCGACGCCGCACACGTGGCTCTTCATCCCGTGTCGGGGGGTTTATCTGCTCCCGCCCCGTCGTCGGTGGCCTCGAGGAGCTGCACTCTTTTCATTTGATCGTCTGAGGGGGTTCTGCACTTTTCTGACCGCTCTACGCTGACAATTCAATTTCAAGGTGCCTGACACCTCTCAATCCCCGCATTTATGTGAGATAAAAACGGAGGACCTGAGCCCAAAACGCAATGAAACCAAAGCTAAGCCCGTGTCCGGCGGTGGAAGGGAGCGGCGGGAGGAGGCCGGCACACCCCGATAGGGCAATTTGAATCCACCTCATTAAATAGAGCAGAGGGTGAAATTGACTGTTGCCTGGCTACAAATTGTATTCATTGCTGTTCTTCCAGGCCGGAGTCGCGGGCAAGCAGAGTCCATTTTCTTTTCACTGAACCTAACCTTTGGTCACAAGTTTTGGACAGTAACAGAAAGAATAAGATCCTAGACACACATAACCGAAATGAGTTTTCTCTACGGGGGGACCGGCCTCGGCCCCAGTGACAGCTTTTGGATGTGAGAGGGTCCCGGGGTCAAGCTGCAACTCCTTTACACTAATGGGAGCAGCCAATGTGGATCACGGACCTGGTAAAGCCACCTCCTGTGACCATTATTTTGGGAGGCCGCCACCTGAGCGAGACCAGGCCACGGCGGAAAGAGTTCCAGCTTCTTTAAGAGAGTGTGAGTGAGCAACTTAAATACGACTCTGTTGTTCGCTGGAGAACCGGCAGAAAAACACGACACGCTCCGGATCACTTGATGACGGTGGGGGTGGTAAAGACCGCAATTTGATTTGGAAGACGTTTGTCACCGTTGACGGTCTTTGTGGGAAAGAGGATCGGGTTTTCTGGGAAACTCACAGACATATTGATTTTTTTTTTGTTTTTTTTTTTTGTCCCGTTAAGTCACATGACAAACCGCGAGTGCGAGTTTCATCTGAATCGGCCCGAATGGAATTTGTAACTGCAGCAGGCGAGCGAGCGAGCGAACACAAAGGAGGACACGCCTGTGGAGGTTCTCGGCCATCCAGGCGATGGTGAATTCTCCTGGAAATCTTCTTGTCGTGGCGACCGGATTTGAATTTCTCCGCTTGAAGACGTGTGATGACGTCCAGATTTGGAGAGACCCGACGAGCTCCGCACAAACAGACGGCCACCGCTTCAGGGCACCGAGACGGATTTGCACACACGGACCAGGACCTTCTGCACCCTCCAGACAACCAGGAAGGATCCAGCAGCAGAAGCAGCCCCTGGTCTCAGTTCATGGGATCCAGCTGGTTTCACGCCTTTGTTTAGCTTCACCTTTTCACAGTTGAATCCAGCCTGGACCCGCCGAGACCTAGTTTCTGCAGATCAACCCTTCCATCTCCGTAACAGGCCATCATAACCTGGACCCGCCCACAACCCCGGCGGTTATACCGGGAAACTCCCCGCAGGTCATTAGACCTGAAGAAGCCTCTCGGAAAAATGAAGGACAAACCGCGAGTGAAATTGCTGAGTCGGACCGGCGACTATCCTTCAGCGTACTGGAAGGAAGGACACACAACCCGGCGTCAGACTCACACACACCCGGAAAGCAAAACCTCTGTTGAACGAGAAAGCGATGCAATTACTTAACCCGCCTTCACGTTCCGTCCACCCTTTGCTCCTCCAGCCTGACAAATATGCATTCGTATCTGCTGCGATCCCGTGTCCAGCTCACCTGCGTGCACCTAAACACACGCGCTTACAGCTGATCCCCACGGGAGTCTGATTAAATGAAAACTGTGATGCCCATTCCTCCATCCCCGGGTCAATGAATACCAATGAGAGACAGATATCACAGCTCTTGAGTGTGTGCGTGCGTGCGCGCTAGCGTGTGTGTGCATGCGTGTGTGTGTGTGTGTGTGTGTGTGGGTGTGTGTGAGACAGCGCGAGTGTGACAAAGAGAAAAAAAGGGGAATCTCCCCTTTCATGCATACAGACAGCACTGAATATCAATCCCTGTGGCTTTTTTTTCCCTTCTTTTTCTTATCATCCTTGTTCATACGTCTGCATGGATCTTTATTGTTCCCAGTCCATAGATCACTTATTAAGCCAAGTAATGAGGAGGTCATGCATAATTTCATTTGCTCTAGTGCTACCTGGGGACATTTTCTTACTTCACTAAAATCTATGATAGTTTCCTTTTGAAAGGCCATAACTCTCCTTCAGTAGCAGGTATTGGGGTCACAGATGCTAAATGGGCCATTTATAGTTTCCTGGTGGAAGGAGAATATTGTGGTGAGTCGTTTCAAACCTCGTATTGAGGCTATTTGACTCCACATGGTTTAATTTGCTCTCGGTGATACAGCTGATGAAGAACCAGCATTTCAAATCATTCTTGAAGCTTTTCTCCCATTTTTCTCCTTCACACACGCACACACACGCACACACACACACACACACACACAAACACGCAGCCTGAGAGCAAAGTGCAAGTCAGAGTATATCGGGTGGTATTTAAGAAGAACAAATTCAGTTAAGCAAATTCAATATTGATATTATTGTCCTATTGATATTCTTCCCCGCAGTAGCCAGTGGGGAATTTCTGTGATTACTGATAAAATGCAATCATGCCCAGAGACAACTGACCTCAGCTATTTACAAATTCAAGTCGTCATACATTCTTCTTCTTCTTCTTCTTCCTTGCATTTCAAGCGACAAACTCATAACCCTTTTCTGTTTACACGACTTATCTGCGAGCGCAATTACAATGCTTTTTATTTGGCCGGCGTCTTAACCCCCACCCACGCCATTATTTATATTGCAAAGGAATATCATGCACAAACTATCATTTCCCTTTGTTTTGGCTTCCTTTATGTCCCTTTTTTATGTTTAATGCATGCGATAACACCATGTCGCTCGCAGACACGCCACGAGGCAGGCTTTCATGTGGAGAAATGTGAAATAACTGCAAACAAATAACATCGGCGCAGTGGATGTGAAAAATTAATGTCCTTGGTGGCGGTTCATGTATGACAATCAGACTTTGAGAGATTGTGAATGCGCTATGTGATCCAGCGTGTGTTTAGCCCTTTCCCTCCCCCGCCTGAAAGTGCGCCGCCATTGGTCAGCTGTCCTGGAGGGACGCTCGCCAAGCTTATCGGGCTGTTACAAATCAGGCAGAGAAATTGCAGCGGCGACATCTTTTTCCTTTTCTCTCGACTTTCCCGCGGCAGGACCACCCGAGGGGATTGGAGCACCGAGAACACGGCGGAAATTGTCCCTTCCTGCGTTAGCTCGCGCTAAGTTTGTGCCTTTTTCCCACTAGACGACTTTTAGGGACAGTCGTCGGACGCTACTGATGTAGGTGAAGCGGCTTTTTTTCCTCAGTAACGGACGGCGTTTGGCCAGAAATCTACTGCGTGTGTTCATTGTCTCAAGGTAAAACACCTCGTCGCCTCGCTTCGCCGTTCACACGGCGACATTCGCCAGGCTGCCACGGATTTGCTTCGACCGGGAAAGAAAAAGCGAAAAACATTCAAAAAGAAAGCCGAAGGAAAGTGGCCGTTCGAAATGCGGTTTTGTTGTCAAATTCCTCTTAATGATTTTCATTTCTATTTCTTTTCATCTGTGTAATCGGCCGCGTGAAAGAGACGGACAAGAAGCAGAGATACCGATTTCTGCGCCGGAGGTTTGGCAGCCCTGAATGAATACACTGCAGTGACCCCTCCTCCTGCATCTGTGGAGCGAACTGCTGGAGCCAGACACACGTGGCTGCCTTGGCCTGAGCAGGAGCTTCCTTTGCCAGGGTGCAGCGATGCACCGCAACCAAGACGGATAGCGCCGATAAGTGTTGTTTCGGCGAAAAAAACCACGTCCCCGTTTCAACGTATGCGGATCGGGGAAAACGCTCACCGTGTTTGCTTTGGAATAATCCTGACATTTTTACGTGAGCTTTGCTCTTCAGGGTGAAATATTGCGGCGTTCTAGCCAGGACCGCTCGGTGCGGCTCGCTTTTATAGCGGCCGTATTTCACAAATACTGTGCGATATTTTGATCGGGCACCTGCTCCCTGATTATGCGGGCGGATATTTCGAATTTCCGATGTCGTTGTAAATTTCAAGTCGACGTCCGTGTTCACAGCCGTGAGAAAACGACAAAACTAGAGACGGCCTTTCGGGAAGTTGGCGCAGAGGGTTGCGGCGTAAAAACCTCGCGTGAGATTCGCAACGCCAAAGTATTTGAGTTTGTCAGCGTCTGAGCTAAGATTGGTGGACGTGAAAAAATAGAAAGAATCTAAATTACCAGCGTCTGAAGAAGGACAGAAGCCAAAATGGAAAGGTAAAAAAAATTGGAAACTCTCAAATCATAAATGCGGCCCGGCTGCTTTTATTTCTTCTTTTGAGTGCGGATGGGAAGGGTTAATGAGGTTTTTACCTCTCGCACAGGAAGACCAGAAGACACATTTCAGTTTACATTTGCTGCATTGAATTCATAATTGCTTGTCGGCAATATAACTTCCTGTCTAATGAAATGCTTTCATAATAATCAATAAAGGAAACAGAGCGGGGCCATTTCAATGTTGCGGCGGTGGGAGAAACCCATCAAGCCGAACCCTTGTGCTCGTTGCGCCGCAGTCTTTGTGGCCACGTTAGCGGGTAAGCGGTATCAAACTTCAGTGCTCTCCCTGTGCTCTCTGTCCTGAGCGCCGACATCATGAAGGCACGGAGGACGGGTGTCGGGCGGCGGCGGCGTCTGAGCCGGCCGTGGCCTTTCGGTGCCCGCTGTGCCCCAGCTCACGCTCCGGATTGTACTTACTCTTATTTAGTCAGGTCTATTCGTCTTCCCTCTGAAGCCCAACCTGCTCCCGAAGATGTAATTCCATAAAAGCATGCAATCAATACCCCAGAAAGTATACTCTCATCTATCATTTTTGATTAAAAAAGGGGAAAATAGAAAACAGGGGAAATTGCGTGTCTCTTTGAGTGCATGTATGTGTGAGCGCACGCGTGTTTTGAATATGTCCGGGCCGAAAGACAAACGCTGCAAATAAGCCAAAGCAGGCCGGTCGGGGAGAGATTCAGGCTCAGTCACGGCTGCACGTGGCAGGATCGTCCACTGGATGGCACTGCACCGTTCTGCCTTGTTTTTTCCCCCTCCCCTCCTTTCTTTTTCTTTATCTTTCTTTTTTTTCTTTCCCAAAGCAGCAGCGACAATCAATTCCCGTGTTGTGTGCTGTGTCAAAAAATGAGGAAATATTCATTTCTTTATTTCTGGAAACCTTAACATTACCAGAAAGATATAAATACAATATCCGCACAGGCGCGCGCACCCTCACACAGTGGCCTCATTAATCTGCCCTGTAACAGGACTCTATCCTGTAGCTCCAATATTACAGTAAATGGTGATGCTTATCTGCAAGCAGCCCTGCCCTTGAAACGGTTGCTGTTCCATTCCCAACTAATTCCACACCCATTAAATGGTTGGCACATTTTTCACAGGTATATAAATTGCTTTAAGCTGCAGCTTACTCTCGGCACATCGAAATACAAACACGGACGTTCGCTGCTTTTTATCTTACTCTGCCCTCTGTCTCCTTAATACCCCCCACCGCTAGATTCCCCCCTTCTATCCATCCTCCCCGCCACCTCTCCCGTCTCTTTACAAGTGAAATGAGCCCGGATTGACTTCCAGCTTGCAGCAAGGTTAAGGTAATAGCTTATTAGCAGCCAATAAACATCAGTCATTTCCATTTAAGCTAACACTCCAATCTTGTTCATCATCACCGGGACATGATAGGGCTTGAAATCAATGGCACAATTTAGCGGGGTGTCTCCCGCGAAGCGTTGTGATCCACCTGATGGGGGAAGCGATGCACTCGACGCCGAGGAAGCGTTTCGGCGACCCGACAAGAAGCGATAAAGACGCGACGATGGCTCCCGACCCCCCGCCGAGCACGACGGCGTGAGAGAAAAACAACTTTTAATCCCGCCGGGCCAATTTGGGACGCCCACAGTTTGGACCGCGGGGTTCGTAAGTGGAAGCCCCCCCCCCCCTCCGTGGTCCCCGCCGACCCCGTCCCCGGTCGTCCCCGCCGCCTTCATCACCGAGGTCACGAGGTGAAAAGTTCGGGAGCCGCCGGTTTACAACGTGCCAGCATGCTCCGGATCTTAAATCTAGACCGAACTGGAAGCCTCTGCCCCCCCCAGAAACATGACGCATTTGAAATTCACATGGCACCTTTGCCTGTGCAGAGCTGACAACAGGACAGCTGCGGCCTCACTGATGAGGGCATGAAATACTCCTCCCCATTTATTTTATATTCCTTTTGCTCTCTGTGGCCACAGCCAGTGAGCAGCTGGCTAGTTATTTGTGACCTGCCAGTCTGTGGGTGTAACAAGGTTTCGACGCAATTAGGAATACATTTTCTCGGTACCTATGCAACAAATCATAAGATCGAGTCCCGGGATACACACGCACGCACACACAAACACACAAACACACACACACACACGAGGCTGCGCGTCACACAAATCAAGTGGTGCACAAATGGGAACATGACATAACTAATCATTGTGTGAGAGGAAAAGGCAATTTTTAATCGATTCCATTTGTGTTGGGCTGAAAGGGTTTCAAACAGCCCCATTCTTTAGAGGAAATATTTGCCGCGGCCCCGTGGCTCGGCTGCTGTAATCACCACCTATTATGGGTGTTGATTTGAAAGTAAGAAGCAAAGTGGTCAAATACATCACAGATAGCCATTATTGTGTCAATTCGCAGAAAGAAAAACAATCCGCCGCACACGATGAATTGCACACGTGCGCGGAATAATGTGAACTTGGGGATTCTGCAATTTAAGCAGAGCAGGGAGGCGGTCGGAGAAAAATATCTTTCAACACTTAAATGGTAAACTTTCATATGAGAATGACGATCGAGTCGGTCTGTTTTACAAAATAAAGTGGGCAGAGGGCGATTCGCAATTATTCCACGGATTATTTCTTTCCTCCGTCCTGACGGCGCGGTGCGACGGCCTCGACACTTTCAATACCCGCTCGCCGGGCGAAAAACGGCCCCCGACGCATTTCGGGATGCGTGCATTTAATTCGGGATCCGGACGGAAGTTATGCGAAGCAGAAGGCTCCCGGCCACGGCGGGGAATCGTCCGAGAGCGACCCCTTCTCGTTTCAGATTTGATTTGTGGCCGGAAGCCGCCGTTACGTCCGGCCGCCATCAGCCCGCAGAGATAAATAACGATGAGCGCCGTAATAAGAAAAAAAAAAAAAAAAAAAAAAAACCTTGTCAGTTTGCTGACATAATCTACAAAAATCCATAACCGCTCGGCGTTCACGTCGTTTCGGATGACAGATTCCTGTTAACGCAGGGGAAGTCTAAAATTTTTAAAAGGATGCCGATACTTGTTTTATGTCTGATCGTAATTCGGCCCCGGGTTGATTAAACTCTCCGTCATTTATATTAATCGCGGAATGAGCGATGTCTTTCAATTCTCCGTTTCCGAGATGGCGATTTTCTGCGGGGTGCTAAAACTATAAATAACTAAATAAACCAAATCCCCCCCCTCCCCCCCCTTTTTTTTTCATCTGAAGCTGAGAGAATAAAAGCCCCTCTCAATTCCTCCAGCCCTTTCTCCGGTGAAACATTCCTGATTACTGATTACACATTGTGCATTTGGCAATTTCAACGAGCTTTTCCTGATTTAAAGCTGTTAAATTTCGCTCGGCGGCTCCGGGGAAGGGAAAGCGCACTTCCCGTTTGCGCGTCGGGTCCTGCCGCGCGTACTGTCTAAGAACGAGGCGCATATTGATCATCCCGACTCAAAGGCGACTGGAGGGCATTTCCTCTCCTCCACAATCTCCCTTTTCCCGCCCTCTTCCGAGCAACTCGGCTATCTCCGCCCGCCGACGGTATAATCAGCACATGCGCCGCGCCATTTTCGTTGCAGCGGGGCTCGCGTGCCTATGTCAGCCCTTAATTCACAACCCAGATGTGGCTTCGATACAGAGAGGTTCAAGTTCGACATCTGCAAATTGAATTCTGCCCAAACGTGACAGTGATGAAGTGTTGTTCCGAGCAGCCCTGATTGTCTTTATCTTCCCTCCTGTCCATAAGTAATACGGCGGACCTGCCCGCTGCGCAGGCCTCACCTTCAGCGCCAGCTAGCTCATCTATAAATGACAATACCGAAAAATCTAATTACGACATTCGGCGTCTTCTCTTTTTTTTTTCATATCACCGGAGGATTCTGAGGAGAAGCCGGCGTTTGCAGTGTTTCTGCCCTCCCGCTGTAGGTTTCTCTATCCTTCTGTTTATCCTTATTATAGCAGATCTCCCGGTTACCCCCGGGCTAGCTTTTAATAATAGGATAAGGAGCACAAAATTGATCTGAGTTCACATGTACAAGCTGTTTGGACTATGTCAATAATAAAACAAAGTTTTGGCCTTGCTCCATTCCTCCTTCGGCGTGGCGAGAGCCTCTGTCTTGCGCAGTGGCTCTCTTTGTGGCTTGTGGCGTTCAAAAGAAGCAAAAAAAAAAAGGAAAAGGACACAGGTGACGAAGGAGGCGGAGGTCGGGTTACCTGGGGGAGATGAAACAATTTGGAGAGTAACTCGGTCCCGCGTTACCTCGGCGGGGCTACATGTCTCCTGCAAGGCGTAAAAAAAGAGCAGCGGGAGGGCAAAGACGCTTCAGAGGGAAGACGTGAAGAGCACGCGATGAAGGGTCGGTCCTGGAGAGAGAGGGATGAAGTAAAAATAACAATGCAGGGGGTGTTGAATGAAGGAGTGGTTGATAAAGTGGGGGAGAAGTAGCAAAATGGAGGCATAGTTAGCGGTACGCGTCTGTTCAGAGGCAGAGCCGGATCGCCTGCAGGTGGGCTGGAAATAGTGCGGCATAGGACAGGTTTCTATACCTGCTCTTCAAACAAACACTTGAAAAGGTAAAGTGGGAAAATGTGGCTCCCCACATCCAGGTCCTTGGAAATCAATACGCTCTGATCTTTGAGCGAAAACAAATCGTACACACTCCCCTGTAAAAGCTCGGCGCGGAGCCTTCTCCATTCTCCGCTGACTTGCTTTCCGTGGACGTTTTTCATCCCGGACACGGGGGCACTTCCTCCTGCGATATGTACCGTTTCCTTGTTTCCTCGCTGCCTCCACAGCTCACGAAAACACAGACAACCCTCAGCCGGTTGACTGACTCCTCCGGCTCTCTCCAACAATGGCTGACAGTGGGAGACAAGGCTGCTTTAGTGGATGGAGCTCCCCATAAACTAGAATCATTTCTCTCCCTCGCTCTCTCCACACGTCGGTTCCTTTTTCTCTCTTAGTAGAAAGTGCTGTTGCTGTCAGAGTCTGAGTGATGTAAGTCTGAACTTGCCCTGACCTCTCTTCCTATAATAAGGACAGAATGACAGAGCCTTCATGGTGACACCAGTCGACGCTGAAGGAAAGGGATAGAGGCCGGGTTGTTGGTTTGTTTTGGGTTTTTTTTTTGTCTCCGATGGGTGAGTCGCACATGGTCTCGTTACAAATGTGTGGCGCAGGCAGTCTCCACATCTTGATTTATCAGGGCTCGGCAAAAATGTCCACAGATTTCATCATCCCGCAGAAGCGCGAGAGGGAGAAAACAAAGAGGAATAAACCTGTCAGCGGTCGGTAACTTCTTGGGGGTTTGCGTGAAAACAAACACAACAAACGGCGACGAGCATCCGGGTGATTTTAACGAGAGCGTTTGCTCTGGCGATGCCCATCCAGCCGGTTCCCCTGGACTCGCATTCAAGCGCTCGGAGCCGCGGGGGTCCCTGCCGGGAAAAAAGCTACTTCACATTAACGCAAGGCCTTCAAATTCCCGACTCTGCTTTTCACCTTAATTTTTCTGAGTGCATTCACTTGTTTGTCGAAACGCAGGGACCGAGCACGGCGACTTGGCTCAAGGGTACTTCATAGAAAGGCTGAGAAATATTTTCATGCTTTTCCATGTTCCCTCGTATTGTCCCAAGCCCTTGAATCATCAGAGAGAAAGGAGGAGACCATCGCAAAAACACACCGGGCTTTTAAGAAACAGGCATATGGAGAAAAGTAGATAAAACAGCCCGCGGTGACACAATTGTGATGAATAAGATTAACATATTTTTGAATTTACAAGTGAAGATGTTGTGGAAGAAACACAGATGCGCTCCCTGCTCGTCTCTCCGTGGAAGGGTCGGGTCCCCAAAGCGAAGCAGGAAGTCCAAACTGAGAGATCATCGACGTCGTCTCTTCGTGTCACTGCACACCTGCCTCGTGAGATTGATTTGATTATAATTTTTAAAAAATGTCTGGATTCCCTTTTTTGAACTCGTGCAATGTCCAATCTTCGTTAGCAGCAACATTTTTTTGGTTTGTTTGTTTCGTTGACGTTGGAATGACGCGTCCTAATCTAAACTCCTGTTTGAGAGAAACAATGACACACACACACACACACACACACACACACACACAGACTTCCCCATGCATGGCAGGACATCAGGAAAGCTTTTATCACAGACTCCCACAGGTCTGCAGTAAAGCGAGTAAATGAGTTGGACTGACCTTTTCAGGCAAACTTAATACCTGGCCATGCTCATGCCCTTGTTTTACATCTATGATCAACAATGAAAGAAAAGAAGGGCGATGAAAAGATGCAGGGGGAGAGAGAGAGCACAGCCGTTGCCATTGGGCAGCTATCAACACCAATACGCGTCAAGCCCCAAGAAGCCAGGTCTGATGTCATGGATGACCTTTCGACGATCAGACCTGCCACTTCGGTTACGGATGAGTCCAGGAGAGGCACACACACACACACACACACACACACACACACACACACACACACACACACACACACTTAAACCCCATCACAAT
>CAAKHD010008461.1:15242-44961 GCA_901007705.1 Fistularia tabacaria | reverse complement strand
AAAACAAAAACCGGACCGGCGCCCCTCCTCTCGCCCCAAAAAAGTTTTTTTGCGCGAGAGAAAAAAAAAAAAAAAAAAAAAAAAAAAAAATACCCCCCCCCCCCCCCCCCCTCACCGCCATATTGCTATGATAGCACTTTAATGAAAAAGAATGCAGGGCAGCGTCCCAGAGGTCTCAGACAGTTAGAAAGGTTACAGTTTGGAGTTTAGGGGGAATTAGACGAATGGACGGGCTCATGGGACGTTGATGAGGGCGTCGCACGACCGACTCTTCCGGAGGGGAGTCCGAGACAATATTTGACCTCCTCAGGCGAATGTTTAACACTGTCCGAATCAATGTCAAATGTCATCCGGCACATACATGCGCGGAGTTCACGTCCAGGCCGGCCGTTTTTAGCGGCGCCGATCGAACACGCGAGCGTTTATTTGCAGAGCTGCCCTCGACATGGGAGGGGAACAAACAAAAACCGTCTCCTTTGTAAAGTGCATGGAGATGCTGTGTGATAAACACACACACACACACACACACACACACACACACACACACACACACACCGTTTCCTCAACCCAGTCTCCCTTCCAATCAAAGGAAAGCTAATTACAGTGTTACAGTGCTGTTATTCCAGCGTGGAAGTAGCTCGCCTGTTGATGGCGCCTAAGCTTAAATTACTGCTTTAATTACTGATGCTAATGTTTTCCCTGCTATTAAACATTTATGCAAAGTGGCATCCGGAGATGTTCAATCCTTATCTCCACCGATCCCCAGAGGCTCAGGGGTTGGTGGGGGCGGATTGATGAGGAGGCCAGGGACTGAGGAGAGGAATCTGCCATCTCTGCAGTTCTACCCCATCCTCCACGGTGGTTCGTTGTCTAAAAAAAAACTGAAAAAAAAACAAGCTCTGTCCTTTGGCCCGGGGCCGGGGGAAAGAAACATCACTTAACCGCCGCTAAAAAAAAAAAAAAAAGGCTTCCCGCTCATAAGCATACACCGTACACGTATATTCTCTCGGCGAGCCCGGAGGGATTGGACACCCGGGCCGAGAGATCAACGCGGATCTGCGCGGTGGCGGCTCGGAGGCACTGTGGCGCAAGCTGAGGAGGAGGAAATGTGAACGGTGAGGCAGGGGGATGAATTCGGGGGAAATAGCCTTTGTGTATCGTGTTGTCAAAAAAAAAAAAAAAAAAAGAAGAAGTCATATGAACGGGATTAAGGGCAATCGGAAGATAAGAGAGGGAAAAAGTCACCGGGAGATTCTGTGCGAAACAAAAACGCGGCTGCCGTAAAGCTGCTATTAGCGCAGCTAATGCATATCAGGGCTTAAGGACAACTTTTTCTCTCACAGTGATGCAGTCCTTTGGCTGAATCAATAACTCCGGGATTCAATTACTGTCCCCCACTGCTCGCGACACACGTCCCTTTCTCCTTTTCCTGTCTCTGCATAAGAAATGCAGACACTTAATTTGGCAGGGTGACATTGTGGTACCAAGGAATCGGCCCAGGTACGGGGCTGTGGCAAGTTTGACAGACTTGATAAATGCACGCAGACACTTCAATTCTCTTGACATTTGGAAATGTAGCCGGCCACGGATTCATTTCTCACCTCTCCCAACACCAAAAGCAGCCAATATTTTGGCGCGGGGGACAAACTTCAAGCGCGGGCATCCATTTCCGAAGAGCCGAACAAATGCACTGAATTCACATTAACCTTTCCTTGATTTTGTATGCAGTAATTTGAGAAGGCTTTCGCTGGGTTTTTCGCCGGGTTCACATTCATTATTTTTCTGTGTCTGCCGCTGAATATTTGATGCATAAATTTAGAGCGGCCGAACGAAAACACGGACCAGACCGCCGTCTCAACTTTTAATGGCATAACTCGGGATGTTGGGAAAGAGATATTACCGTCATCGGGCTGTTTACCTCCACAATACGCCACTTAATTGAAAGTTCAACTCGTTTGAGCTACTAAATATCATTTATTAGTGTCATGCTGAATTTTGACATTAACATTCATATCTCATTACATTAATTAGGCGTTCAACCATATAAATATTAAACGTTTATTCGTTTCTCCACCGCGACGTACACGCTGACAATTTTCCTCACTTCACTGGGAATCCAATTTAGTCGAGGGGGCGACTTTGCCGGAACCGTCCTGCTGGATGACGGGTTGAAATAAACCCGTCCACAATTGTTTGTTACATGCCGGCGTGTCTGACATTCGAATCCAATCACGTGTGGCCACTGAAGGTCTACTTGGGGCCAAACGGCAGCCGGAATTGTGCTGACGGACAGAAAACCTCTTTTGTGTTGGCCTGGAACAAAGTTTTTGTTTTTGTTTTTTTTGTTTTTTCCACGCCGCTCAAGAACTGCTGAGTCGAGAAGACGGGGCGAAAGCCTCTCCAAACAGCCTAAAGCATGCACAGCCAGTGTCCTACCTGCCTGTATCCATTTCTCCTTTCCAAGCAACACATTTGGAGGCACAGAGACAGAACAAGGGGAATCTAGTCCGGTCTAATCCACTCTTACGAGCAGGGGGGGAGAAACTGCGCGGCACAACTTGGCAGAGCGTCTCCCTCTGCCGTGCCAGTGCCGGGACGCAACGCCAGCCATTCGCGTCAGAAAAGGGCAGTTTGCGATGACGTGGATGCGCGGGGAGGCATATCTATGTTTTTTCGGCACTTGTACGTGTCTATATGTGGCCGGGCAGAGGGAAGGGCGCAGCTGTTGGTTCATGTTAATTCTGTCTGATATAAGCGCCTGAAAAATCGTCCGCTTTACTGGATTTTTACTGGTGTTGCTCCGCTCGCCCCATCAATTATCCTCCCGGATAGGATTGAATGGGACTCCGCTGCGATATTACATGATGCCCCGGAGGCGTTTCGTTCGGTGTCGCTAAATGACTTGTGATCCTCCGCGAATCTCGGTCAACCCTTTTGACACAAATTGAACACTTGATTTCGGTCAGCCGAGACTTTGATCAATCAAAGGGAGAGAGAACAAAACAAGCCGCCGAAGCCGTACGCCGTCGGAATATTTCCGCTGCTCCTTTTCAACTGATTTTCGCGCCGAACCACTGACGTTGCTTTCTAATGAATCCATTTGCATCTCAGAGCTGAAAGGGCTGGTTTTTCCTTTTGTTCGTGTTGTTCCTGAGTGCGCCGCGGCAAACTTGACTGAATCCCATGCTAGCGGATGCTATAAGTAGACATATTGTGCGATAAGTAGATATACTGTGAAAAGCCCGGTTTGTGCTTGGAGTGAAAAAAAAACTAGAAAAGAATGGAGAGTGATTTCCTTATCGACACGGACGAGCAAGTTAATATGAAAAACAGAAGGAGGCAAGGCCTCTGTTGATCAGCCTCTTCCAAATCCCTCCAGTGGCACCGCTCATTCCTACCTCTCAGCTATAGACACGCAACATACAGCATATAAACAGTGCCCTTGTGTGTATTTTGCAATAAAGTTCTCAGCGCAGCGCTTTGATTTCCCCCCAGTAATTCTCTGGAGCCATGTTTTCAGAAGGAGAGGAGTCAGCCTCTCATGAGAGCTCAAAAGTTCACCAAAACATCCCAAAATAAAGGAGCGCAAGACCGGGAAACTCAGTACAAACAAGGTAACAGAAGTACCATGGGTGCAAGTAAACAAAATCTAATGCCTTAATGGAGGTTACACCGCAAGACAGGGCTTTCAAATTTCAGCATAAGCATGCTTCTTGCTTTATAAAATAAAAAGATCTGCGTTTCTCGAAATAATTCCCCTATGCTGTGTTTCTGCAATGTACAAGGTCTGCAGAAGGCCTTTCTTCTGTGCAACCCACACACAATCCACATCTATAGCATCCAGGCAAAGAGTACAGATAGACTCAAGAAGGTTATTCCCCTCCAAAGTTATGAAACCGACCCTTTCTAATGATATCTCGTAACCCCAGGTAAATGTCACCAGGGAAATGGACCTCTTTTAAAGGCAACTGAATCCATATCTGTGCCAAATGTCAAGAAAGAGACAAGCGTGAACTTGTAGATATGTGTGTGTGTGTGTGTGTTTGTGTGCGTGTGTGTGTGTGTGTGTGTGTGTTCGCTGTGAGACGGTGACCTCCTGTAACCCTGAACAGAAAGTGCATCCTCAGCAGAACCACGAGAACAGCACAAGGAGCCTCGTCTGCAGAATGTTCATACAGTCCGTACACATGCTAGCACGTGATTTAGAGCATTAAATAACACACACACACACACACACACACATACACACACACAAACAGACACACACACACACATACACACGCGCACACACTCTCACAAACGCCTGCTTGCATATGTGCAATATGCATATGCAGGCCTGTGTTTTACACTGTCTCAGCAGCATTTATCTCTGCTTTATTTCAGGTGATAAAGCCCCTTGATATAACTCAAAGGGGCAGGCGGTAAGAGAGCATTTAAATGCAGCTGTGAAAATGAAAACTGGACTTCCGGAGAATTTCAACTGCCCCCAGAAGAGCGGAGGTCCCGCGCTGAAAAAAAATATCCACTCCGTCTTATCGTCCAAGTCTGCGCGGTGATGCAAAATGCATGCGAGCGGGCAAAGTTATTGTAGGGCTCTTAAAATTGAGCACTAATTGAGCATTAACATTTGACAACTGTTGTTGACTCATCAATTTGACTTTAAGTATGGCTAAAATGTGATGCCACATTCATTGTTATTGCAGAATCATCACATATGCATCATTAAAAGTGTCCCCTTGGTTCCAAATAATGCCTTGTTAAAATTGGCTCCCTGGACCAAAATAATTGAATATCTCGTCCTTTATAGAGCTTTTCTTGTGTTACATTGGCTACGCTGGGCTGTTTGTGTTTTTTTTTTTTTATTATAATTACAGACATGTGCAACTGACAGGAAGGGGCGAGTAAACAATTTCTGCATTGCTCTCCTTTCAAATGACTAATACGTCCATATTCGTACACAAGAGCATTTCCAAAACAGGGAGTGTGTGTGTGTGTGTGTGTGTGTGTGTGTGTGTGTGTGTGTGTGTGTGTGTGTGTGCAAAGACATCATTTGGACTGACTCACACATAAGCCTGAAATCAATTATTCAACTGAGTCGATGACAGGGCAAAGAAATCCACAACAATTTAAATCCACTATAGCCCTTTTTAAATTTCCTCATTCACCATTGGTGAATTGGAGGACACCGAAAAGCTAACATTCCAGACATCTGCAAGCTGTTCACGACGCTTAAGGCACACCGTAAACGTCCCAGGAACTTGCATATTTGTTTCCGGAAGCATATGTCACTTTGCCGAGTGGAAAATATAAAATCATGCAGCCTGTAAGCTCATAAAATCCCACATCCCACAGGTGCTCCATAAAGTTGTTGTTGCAGGAGCAGCATCTTTTATACAAGGAGGCAACCTTCCATTGAGACGCTAACAGTCCCACTGCGATTCTCAAGGACAAAGAGGTCACTCGCAACGCCAATAAACACGGTCTTATTTTTAGGTGGACGTTCAAATAAAACCCGCCCTCGCTGAGGATTTGTGATTTAATATGGTCAAACCTACGGGTTCGCACCTTTCAGAAGTCACTCATACCCCTAATTTGTTACAAGACGCTATTTAAAAAACTAATTATCCAGGCTGATGATGACGGCCTTTGTAATAAATGTGGATATTTCGTCTTTCACGAGGACTTCTGGCGATGAGTTGGTGGCACGTTGAGGCGGCCGAATAAAGCTCGTTCTGTGAAAAGAGCGTCAAAACGTCTGATTTTTTTTTTTTTTGGTCTTTCGAACACACCTTCCCCGGGCGTCGAGCAGAGGGCACCTCTATCGATCCATCTGTCCGTCTCAAAGAAAGCAAGAAAAGGTGTGAATTTGCGTCAAATCCACGACGGAGGCTGTGACAGCGTCTGTTGCAATAAGATACACGGAGGCATGTTTTCCCTGCTTCGGTCCAGCAGAGTGGTCAGCTCGGGCTGATAAACTCGACTTCCGGCGGCAGAAAACCCTTCCGGAAGCTCCGGGTCGAGTCTCCGCAAACGTTCCTGCGCGGTCGTCGCACTTCCAAGACTTGGAAATATCAGCGGGTTGATGTTTGAGAAGGGGCTGCGTCGTGCACATTTAAGGAACAGCGTTCGCCCGCTGATGAATGCATTCGCGATGGAGCCGCGACTGTTTGTTGCCGAGCGGGTCGGAGGTTCTCCGACGAACAAGCTAGACACAAAAGCGACGCCGGGGAAGTTGGGGCTTCGTTCAAACCGGCTCCAATTACGAGGGGAGAAAAAGCACCCCGTCTTCGGTCCTTTCCGTTAAGAAAATTACCGCGAGACGGATCCTCTAAACTCGAATTTTTATCCAGGGCTTATAAATCTAAACTTTTTTTTCTTTTTTTTTTCCTAATTTAGATTCAAGACCAAGGTGTCCTTGTTCACTTTGAGAAAACTGCCAATAAAACATTGAATTACTGCACACTAAACTTTTAATATTTCCCCTTCCTCTGATATGAAAATAACCCCCACCTCTCCCTTCATAAATGGATATTAGGCAGGAGGGATCCGTCTCCGGCAGAAAATAACCTTTTGTTATTTAACTCATCTGTCAGACTAATTGTCTACAAAGACAGCTCACAGCACAATGCATCGAGCCATGTTGTCCTGGTAGTTTGGCCCGGTCCAACGGAGAAATTATAAAGCTCATTTTTGGAGATTGTGCTTTGCAGGCCTGCTGTTTTATCCCTCGCGCGCACCACGCCGAGCGCCGCGTTTGCGGGGGGAAAATCATCGCTTTCGAGCGAACGCGTCCTCAATCTAATCTGATGGCAAAGTGTCTGCGCCGATGCCGGCGTCGCCGTGAGACACCTTTGCTTTTATTTTGAAGCTAGGAAATTAAGAAACTGTCGTCTCGGGAGAGGAAATAATAAATAAGTGTGAAATGAGCCCGTGAAATGAGCTGTTTTGGTTCTCGGCTGATGAGTTCTCCATCCAAGTGCCGCTCCGGCGTCTTCATTGTTCCACCGTCGACACCGCTCACATATACAAATTGCATCCGGAAAATTACATCACCTCCCCGCCGTTGTCTGAAAATTACATCTGTCCCCTACCATTCCACCAATCACTCCCCAGGTCTCCTTTTCCCCCCTCTTTCACCTTGCCTCGATTTTTTCAGGCATCTCCCTCTACTTTAACTCGGCCTTAAATTGCCAGGCCTGAATTGCCCTATGAACAGTGAGGGGTGGACAGGCCAGCGGGAGGCGTGTGTGAACGCGTGAGTCTCCATGTTATCACCATCTCTTTTCATTTTCCTCTCCAAGTGGTGCTGTCAGGAGCCAAACAAGATATCACTCTCTGCCTGGCCCCCGACCGGGAGCCACAACACAGAACACGAAATAAAAAAGGAATAAAAGAATTAAGACAAAGGAAAAACAAAATGGTTGCCTTTCAGACTCCGGCACATTGACTCTACCCAACTAATCCCGTGATTCCTTTTGTTCCTTAATCCCATCAGCGCTGCGTGGCTCTCTGGGTGCAGATAATGGCATCATGGAGTGTGTCTTGATGAAGTTCAGGACCTTATTAAAGAGAATTCACTGCCACGCGAGAATGCGGGCGCACTCACAAAAGGAAACTGTGCCTCGTGATCCCAGGATGATAGTTTAGAGTTTCCAACCTCTCCTGGCCGGGTTCTCTTATCGTACGTTTCCGACGTCGTTTCCGCCGGCAGCTAAACTTCGCCTCTCTCCGTCCCCGGATATCCGTCTCGGCGAGACCCTGTCCGATCTTTGTTTCAAGGTAACTTCCCGCCGATGACAACCTCTGAATTTTAACGACGGCGGTGCATTTTTACAGCCTTAATATATTACGAGCTGCGGTCAAGGAGACGTGTGACCATTACAGGTACCAACACTGTTAATCAGTGTTTGGTCCTCCGTGTCATGTGGAAATAGCAGCCTCAATGACACAAACAGCAATATGTGTGAAAGGCACGGATGACTTCTGTTTTAACAACTGCTCCCGTTGTAAATCTACGGCGACGCCGCCGAGCGGCTCAGACGCAGCTTCTCGCCGACGATAAAGCATGTCATCCCGGTCAGCACAGGTTGTTGCGGATGGGAAGCCGGGGTATAAAAGTGCGTGATTTAGGCAGACGGCTGCTATCGCGGCGGCCCGGGTTTTCATCCTGGAAGAGTTTCCGCTCAGCACGGGCGGGTTAAAGCAGGGCACGTTCCGCTCCAGGACTCCAACTTAGGATTTTAAGTGAACGCTCAATATGGATGACACTTGTTTTCCAGAACAGCGTCACCCCGACCGCCGCATCTTCAACCGCATGTGTGGTTTTGTGTTTTGAGATTTCTCTGAAAAGTTCTCCCGAGAAACTGTAGACACCGTTTGTGTTTCCTGTTAGCCCAGACTGCCATAGTACCAACCGCCCACATATAACAACACCATCGTGAATTTATTAGCGCCTCCCGACTCCCTCCTAACTTCCTTTTTGATGAAGATGATAAACGACTCGGCGCGAAAGAAAACAAACTTCTGATTTCGCCCAAAGTGGCCGATATTTGCGTGCGCTGTCGTCGTTCTACGCGTCCGTTCGCGTTACGGAGAAGCCGACGAATCATCTCTCTGATGTTCTGAGGTCTGTTGGCTTCTGAAGGCCGGTCATTCTCGATGCCAGAATGGTGTCATTTTGATCCCAAAGAGCTGAAAGGCAAAATGAAATGACAAAAATCCAATATTGGATTTAAACCCAACAAAATGGCCTCTGCGCTGGTCATAATAACTGTAAATGACAATTGCTCAGCACTCTGCAGCTTGCACTCCCTCCCTCCCTCCCTCCGTCCTGTCTAGATTTTTATTTCTAAGGCATCCATATTTATATTTTTATCTCCCAACACTGTACATTTTCCAGCGTTATGTCAGATGTGTATTTATATTCGTAGTTATACTCTCTCCACCTGAGCCACTCTCCCTCCCCAAGTTAGACTTGAGATTATATTCTGCTCCACTGTTTTCTCAAATATATTTCTTTCCCCTTTCATTCTGAGCATCGTTCGGAGCTGAAAAACAAAACCTTGTGGCTGTACAACTTGTGCTCTGCGATGACAGTGAAGAAAAACAGAGTCCATTCCATGTTTTGTATTCTTGACCGTAGATAAATACAGTGTTCAAACATGCTTCAGTTCAACACATTCGAACACTGACATGATTAAATGTAAAATATTGACACGTCGAGTTTGATGCTGTTGTTACTTGAAGGCTGACGTTACGGGCTGGAATCTTCCGGGCTCCACTCCGTGTCCGGAGATCGCCGGGGACACAAGTTCGGATCCCGACATTGTTGGAGAGTCATGCGAACCGCAAAGCCGCCGTATCAAATGAAAACGCGCATCTTCAAACAGCTGCTGCTGTGGAGTAATATCTGCTGCCTTGTTCCATCTAGCGATAAAGGACGTCGCATGTGAAGCACAACAGGTTTGTCAGAGAGACAACAATGTGGGCCCGGTGTATTTTAGGACCCACGGCTTTGAAGGCCTCTAAGTGCCACTAAGAGGTTACAAAATCACAAGCTTTCTCGTGCTACAAACAGCTTGAGTGGTGTCATTTCATGTTCAGAGTAAATAAAACATGGCTGAAATCAGCAACACCATCCAGTAATGTTTCTGACTCCGCACCCTGCTTGCTGTTTGCAGATGAGCATTCGGTCTCCATACGGCATCCCTAGAATAGTAAAAGCAACGGAGCGGCTCTTCTGCTCTAATCTGTGTTTATAGGTGGACAAATAGGACGCAGGGGCAGGACTAATCACATGAAAGAGAGGAGCATTTGCGGATCCTGCTGGTGCATTTAAATACTTATCCTCCTATCTCGGCCGCACACGGACGCGCTCGCGCGCTCCTGTCGCCGTCTGAGGCGACATCCATCTCGGCGAGCGTGCGGAGGTTACTTTCGGGGCAGGTTGCTCATTATTCCGAGTGTTGCTAGCCAACACGTGAGCATGCGCCAATTCATCAGCCCACACCAATTTGTCAGAACCACTCACTTTCGCCTGTTAGCGGAGCACTTCACATCTGAGAGTTGGTTAAGTCTGGAGCGCACGCCGGCGTGCTTTCCATCCATAAGCGTGTGAATGTGCTTAATGTGGGCGTGTCCTGTTTTTTCCGCCTCGGGTATTTTCATATTATTTCAGGAGAAGAAAAATCTGTCAGTCCGTGCCGTGCGGCTTTACATCCGCAGTCTGCTGTGTAATTCCGCCTGTCTGCGTCTGGCCTCCCTTCAGCAGCCCGCCATCTCCCCCAGCAGACCGCGTGCACGTGTGCCGGCTTGCACGCTGCTTCATCTGTTGTTGCAGAGCCGCGGCGGCGGCGGGACTGCGGAAGATATCCTTCCCCGGACTGATTAGCGGGGAGCAGAGAAGGAACGGACGGCAGGAGGGGGGAGGGAAGAGGGCCTTCGCAGGTAAACACACCCCAGGCATTGTTCGATCCTAACGTTTAAACGCACGCACGCTCAAAGCCGCAATCCAATTATATACCACCAAGCGCTGCTTTCAACAAGCTCTAACCCCATTTAAGAGGTCTCCTCACCCAAAGGATCCTTTTTAATAAGCAGTCGCAAACAAGAGTTGACCAAAAGGCGGCAAACCAGTGCTCCGCGCCTTCTCTTTTAACTACTTAATTAATCAGGTACTTTGGCGATAATGACCAGAAGTTCATTCTTCAAAGTGACTATTTATAAGCGAGAGGATAAAAGAGAGAGGCAGCTCCGGAAAACCCTGCAGATAAACGCTGTGGCCCTGATGCTGAAGAGGGAGGCACGAGGAACCCGCCCACGCGCTCGGATATTTAAACACTCCGGATCAAAAACTCATTTAATATGTTAACACCTAACTACATGTGCAAACACACCCTTTTCTGTGTGAACACACCGAGTCCGCTGAGACCGGCGCGCAGGGAGCGATGCCAGCCGGCGTTCATTTACGAAAAACACTTCCTGTTCGATACGCGGCAGCTGCGGAGGCCAAACTGCACGGACCCGCGCGCCCGTCGTACTCAACGCTCGATAAACTCACTCGGAGCAAAGACGGGATCTCGGCGACGCAAACGAGCGGCACGCCGAGACCAGGGTCGACCTGGAAAACACCGACTGCTGGAATTCTGAGAAATTCTGAGAAATAAAAATGGGCGAGTCCAATTCAGGTGAACTTCCGATCGCACCTACGCGCCGATATGTTTACAACAGGTAAATGTCCGCGGTGCTCACACCTCGCCATTGTTTCCCCCTTCGTGCCGCCGGGGCCAGAGGCCAGTCATCATCTTGTCATTATCTGATGGGAGCAGCGATAACCTCCCCGCTGCTTCCTTGTTGGGGCGTTCGGGGGGTCAATAAGTCAGCCTGTGTCAGAAATAGAAAGGAAACTGTAGCGCCGGAGCCGGGTTATATTGATGGTACTGACATATGTAGACTGTGATTTGAATTTGTGAATCCTCATTATAGCCTGAGCCTGTCTGAAGACAGCATTATTAACATAGAGAGAGGCACGCATGCCCCCATGAATACTAACGTCCTGTTTGCCTTCAGTAGAGGATTTGCACCCAAATCGATTAGGAAAATATGTACTCTGCATCAGTATGACTTGGAGAACTTGGCATTATTGAAGTTAAGTCAGTGTTTTTCACAAACTCAGCACATTGAGAAAAATGCTCCACTCAAGGTTAAAATATTCATATTGGCCATCCTTTTTGTTAGCCAATGATTTATAATCCTGCATTTTTCTTTAATCAGTCTATCTTGATCTACAGGCTGTCAAATATAAAACCCTTTTTACAACAAATGATGATCCGGACGGGACTTCCAGGACTTGAGTCAGCACAGTTTTACCGGTCACTGTCCGACGCGTGCATGCGTACGAACACAAACGCAGCCCTCTGACCTCTGCAATGCACAACCACCAACATCCTCTCCATTTTCTTTCTGAAAACAGGCGCTTGGAACGCTAACACAAAGGGCTATACATGGCTAGTCGCACCGCTGCCACGTGCGCCATTACAACCGATAGCATTCCAAGCAGAGCTCGACATTTCCTGTGGGCTTGATAAGTTCAATACCTCGTAAATGTCATAAATCTCGAAACAAAATACTGAGAAAGTCAGCTTAGCTTTGCATGAACAGAGGACGGAGGCTTTACAGCGGAGGCCTTTGTGATCTCAGCCTTGCAGATCGACCAGCATCAAAACTGCATTGTTATTCCCTCCTTCTCTTTGGCTGAATGAAGGTATTTTCATTCAGTAATTGATTTTCTTTTCTCTTCGTCTCCGCTATGTGTTACTGAATAATTTCCCACCATGTCTCTTCCACTTTTATTTTATTTTTTCTACGAGGTAGACTTAGAAGTAATTCAATCCCGCCAGCGGCTGGTGGGGCAGGACATTTAGCTGATAGTCAAAAAGCCATTATCTATACACTCTGTGCAAAAAAAAACAAATTCTGATGGAAATATTTTAATTCTTTCTTTTGCAGAAGTTCACAGAAAACCCTATTGCAGCTTCCTCCACGAAAAAAACAAAAAAAAACAAAAGGAATATTCATATTTTTCTGAAAGTTACTCAACAAGTTAAAGTTAAACAACCAAGGACTACACTTGAATGAAATACAGAAGTGCTGCTGATTCATGTCACATCCCCGGAGGTCCAGGATGCCGTGTTGACTTTTGAAAGTATCGTCGACGTCACAAATATCCGTGGTCTTTGAAGAGAACTGAGAGCGGAAAAATCAAGCGCGGGTGCAAATTAGACAAGATCAAAAATGTTTCAAGGTATTCGCGGGTGTCAATGGCCGCGTGTGGCTCCGCGGCTTCGTTGGGACTTCATCAGCGAGCGCCATTGAGATGATGTCCTTTAACCGTAGCCGCTATGCTTTGTTGCCGTTGGAGACAGGAAATACTCCGAGCAAGGCGCCCGTCGCCCCTCGTTACCAGGGAGGAAACCCGACGGCGAAACAGAATGCGTACCACGCCGCGCCCGGTCGGAATTTTTGGGGGGTGAAATCTTTGGCTTCTTACCCGGCGGTCAGGAATGCGTGACGACGAGGGGGTTTCAGATGTTAATCACCTCCTGGGGCGCGATTAAAAAATAAAAACCAAATCGTCTGTTCGTCTAAGAATAGCGCCGCGATCCCCGACGTTCATAACCGTCGGACGAAAACCCGCGACGCCCCGATCGGCTCCGTCCGGAAAGGTGACGTTACGAAGCGGCGGAACAGGAGACATTCTGGCCGTGCACGACGGCGTCAGACATCTCAAGGATGGAGCCGGGAATGTATCTGTGAGGCATTCATCTGGGCCGGTAAGTAGGCCCGGGTGTGATCTCTTGCCCCCAAGGCTGTAATTAATTAGCGTTACTGCACGACTAAATTCACATTACTGTTTGATACACAAACTCTCCGACCTTCCATCCAGCCCGCGGAGCAGAGCCTGTCTTCGGGAAAAAATTGAATTGCACATTTAGCGGATAGTCAGACATGTGGAGTCGACTTATGGGGAGCGCGCGGTTCTGTGTCAAAAGAGTGGGGCGTTCCAAGAATGTGAAAATAAGAATTACTCATTACTTATTTCAAGCTGTCGAGCTGTCACTGGGGGGATATATCGCACACCGCAGCTTCTTGTCCTTGGCCACCGAGGATTTCTTCCAGCTATTAAAATTATTTTCTTTGATCTTGCATTTCCAAATTGAGATTCAAATTCTTGTTATGAAAAATAAATAGCCATTTCCCGGGGTTCCTCGCAAAAACTATTTAATTAGATCAACACAGTCGGTATTGAATACAGTTGACATTATTTCTCTTCTTCTGGGGGTGTTATTGTTTGTTGGTCGGGGCGTGGAGTGTTGAATTAGCGATGACCACAAGGGCATCGGACTTCTGAAGAGGCTGTCGGGGAGTCAGGTGGAGTCAAGTTTTGAAAGGGCACTCCGTGCTGTTTGCATAAATGGTGCTTTTCAGCAATTATTCAGTGATGCAGCCGAGGAGACCGGATTTGAAGAGAGTTGTCGAATCTACGGTCCTGCCATTATTCTTGGGAGGGATTTTATTTTCTTGTGTTTTTGTCAAGAAGAAAGGATAGCGCTGTGTTTTTTATAATACTTTTTGTTGGTATCAGAATTCTGACATATTGCATCTCAAAAGAGATCCAACAAGGCTCATTTATGCCGACATCCAACGACAGGCTGCAGCTCGTGTTTGTGCAGCTCCTCTACCTGTGCGGCGTCTTGACGACTACAATCGCGCGACTCCAATTATCCATTATCTCTTATCGATTTAGTGAGTGACCGACATTTTGGTCGGGGAAAAAAAAAAGGAACGTCGATGGAAGATGCGTATCCTTCACTGTACCCTTCAAATGAACATTGGCGTGTTTTTTTCCCCCTGATAATCAGCCGTGATTCATTCTGTGCTTCATTCATACGTGACAATTATGTGCCATTTTATCTCAACGGATTGTGAAGTATTTCACTTATTTGTCTTTTTCAATAAACCATATTTAGGTATGTAATTAATTTCTTTCAGTGAAAACACAATTGATTCATTAAAAAGAGAGGATTCTCCTTATCGTTTTCCCAGAGGGTTTGCACCCCCAATTTCCTGTTCTATTTCAAGCATATAAACCGTTCACTCGAGTCCAATCCCAATCAGAACACATTTAATGATAATGGCGGATTCACTAAGCTATTCAAAGTTAGTTGACCTTACAAAATTGAAATGAAAGGAAATTAATTTTCATTGAAGGTAACAAAATGCTCAGCAACCAAAGACAATTTAGCAAAGCTTGAAAAGCTTCCCATTGCTCCACATGCAACTATTCTGTAAACACAAAAGACTTCTCCACACTGAAGTGTGTATTTGCTGATTGTCACTGCCAGTGGAGAAGCCCTGATTTGACTGTAAAAGTGTTTTAGTGAATAACAATGAACTACTTGATTGCTTCAGATATCCAATTAATAACGACACGGATTCATCCCTCGTATGTTCCAGAGTAAAACAGTTTGCAGCGAAGAACATTAAAATGAGGAGGGGGAAGAGCGGAGAAAAAAAAAAAAAAAAACACCAAAAAAAAAACGATTCTCTCTTCTTTGAAGCCATTACTGGACAAGGGATATTGATTCCTGCTGCACCACACATTGGAATACACTATAGTGATCCATTTATCTGTTAATCTGTCTGCAACAAGAGCTAGAGAGCCAAAGCAAACGGGAGCCAATACACCAAAGTCTACACAACATTTTATAAACTAATTAATCAATGCCGAGCCTTAACAGAGGCCAAAACCCCGCGGCTGCCGTGCAGAAGAGCAACACTGCCACCTACTGCTACAGCGCCGCCACTCAGTCAAAGGGAGAGGAGCTTTGGCTCCATCAGCGGCATTAAGATGAGGAAACAGGCCTTGCCAAATGCTGTCATATTGTGTTTTCTGGTTAAAAGAGACGACCACTGATTCAGCTGTTGTGAAGCTAAGGGAGATGAGCATATGGTCACAGTAACTAATACAGAATTTGCAGGCAAGCTGGCAATGATAATTATAATTCACACCCTTAATAGAGATGGAAGTTTTGCTTTCGCAGTGTTCAAGGTTAGTGCATAATTTATGCAGAAAGCATGAATTAAATCCTGTTGTTGATAAAAAAAAAATAAAAAAAAGTTTAAAAAAATCAATTTACAGCAACATTTATGGAGATTTATGAGCGGAAGAAGGAGTTCAAAATGTTCTTTTCCCATATAAAAAAAAAAAACCCACATACATATATGTATCATCACAAATGTACCACGCATTTCGCATTGTGAGCAATCGGACTGAGGCCTCTCCATAAAAACTATGGACTGAGCTGCAGTCCTCTAATACATGTAAGTAGATATAAATATAACATTTATAGAGGGCTGCTGGACTCGGAGCTGCCGGGCAGGAGGTCGAGAGGAAGACCAGAGAGAAGATCTATGGAGGTGAGAGAGGAGGACACTGAGAATGGGGTTAGATGGAGAAGGTGGATTGGCTGTGGAGACCCTGAAGGGAAAAGCCCAAAAGAAGAAGATATATACATAGATATCAATATATATTTTTCCCTGCATAAAGTAATATTGATTTCAAAATATTTCTTCCTTCCTGCCTTTCTTCCTTTCACAGTTCAAAGACAGAAATGAAGACGGAGGTTGGAAACGTCTTCAGATATGGATCCGAGCACCCTGGCAATCGTTTCCAGGTAAGCTTTTAAGGACACAGCGGTGCTCCGGATGCGGAAGGAACCGTGGAGTTCATGAAAAGTTAATGAAACAAAGCTTTGCCGGTGCGAAAACTGCTCAGTATTCTATTCTGCATTTTTCCAGGTAATATAGAGCGGGAACTCTCACCGACGGAATCACTCAACCACGCCAGTCTCAAAGGCAAGCTAGTCAGACATAAAAACATTTTCTTAAAGTGAAATGAAACTGAAAATGAATGCAGCGGCGTCGCCCCCCATCTATTGCCGCAGCCTATAGCAGGTTAAATTGATTAAAGATCAGCGAAAACATATTTGAACTTTATGTGCCTCTCGGGGCTGGAGGCAACTTCAACAAATGTCACGCATCTTTATCGACGATAATAATGTGATTATCTCCAAATCCTCAAAGCATTTGTTGATGTTCACACGGGTGTTTAACGAGCCACAAAATATATTTAGCTTCTCCGCCGCCTCGGCGTGGGAGCCGTATGACTAACTGAACTGTTAACACAGGCCACTGGAGGGAGTTTATGCCCTGTGGCCTTCGCAGGAGTGAGTAAACAGCAGGTCTCAGTTAATTAATCAGGGCTGCCTCATCATCTTGTGTGGCCTGTTCCACTGACCACCACGGTCAGGAGAATGGCCCGGCGCTCCCCGACGCGTCCCCGATAAACACGTACACCGCATCGTCAATGCATCCTCAAAAGCACTTGAGGCGGCTCACCTCGGCAGGTACATGAGTAGCACACGGCGACTCCTGGGAAAAGGCGGCGTTGACAAACGCGCGCGGAATTATCCTCCGGCTGTGTATTTCAACCTGGTTTTTACGATGCGTTTTCACGTCTTTAAGCTCAGTTTTACACCGGCCTCGTATAAAAGATATGTAAGCCTGCAAAAGAGACGCGAGCCGCGCCGTCCACGTTGCAGCAACGGGTCAGCAGCATTCAGGCTCGTTCATCATTGATTTAATGACATCCCGGTTTGGTAGTCAAAATGGGACCCCGCCGGTGATGCAGTCTGTCATGTTATAAATCAATTGATGGCGCTGCTTTTGTTCTGCAGCAACAGCAATAACTCAGTGCTACCTCTGGAGCTTCCAAAGTATTTACTTTGGTACCTTTCCCCTCCAGACGGGTGTCACGGACAGGTTTCTTATCGCCTCGACATGACGACGTTGATTAATTCATTGTTTTAGAAAATTTGGACAAAGCGGACAAGCGCATACCTCCATCCATGAACAGAAAAGATATTTATATTTTTGTCATACACAAGGTGTTGAAAGGGTTCCGAAGAAGCTGAGATTGCATCGCTATTGGACGATGTGAAACTGTTTTTTGACACGCGATCTAGTTTTAGAGAGCAGGTTTTCTCAAGCGTATCGAATGGCGCTAGCCTAGGGTATCTCCTTGACCTGCTCTTGAAGCAGGGCTCAGCGCTGGAAGCGCGTACACTGACCACACGGTCCAAGAGTCGCACCCTTCGGCACGGCAATCAGTAAATGTAAAAGCAGAGTTATACTTAGACCTTACATTCCCCCTCCCTTTAGGACCAATGCACACATGCCTGTTGTCCTCTGGCAACCTCCACACATATTGCTAATTTACATCTCCTATCCTGAAGTGCTTCACCCGTCCCCGGGGTCTACCTATCCTTGATGTCTGTCGTGCAGCAGATGCTAGCTACACCGACAATAGCTGCACGGGAGGCTGTTCTACCCCTGATAGTAGAGGTGGAATGATCGCGGGGGCGGCGGTCTGAAGCCCAGCTCCGTGGGAGGAGGAATAATTGTATGCACAGTGATCATAATGCCGAACATCCATTACTACAAGCATGCACATTAGCATTAGCTGTCAGACTCCATGTCCAATTGAGTTGGACACGATGTCCCACTATATCAAAAAAATCGGTTGGATTATGACGACGTCTTTGGCAACCGGGACTTCACTTTTTGATGGATCTACCTGAAGCTTTCGAGTACTCTCCTTTGAAAAAGACGGTTATTTGACTCGCGCCTTAAAGAACTCCAATGGCAGAGCTGTGTAATAATAACGGTGGCACATCCTGGGAGGGATGGATAACCTTGCCTTGGATGTTTCACCGAAGGTCTCCATTTCCTCAGGGCTTGGATGCATAAGTGCAGCATAAACAGTGTGACTTGTATCCATGCAGAACATCAATCTGAATCTACACGAACAAAAGCAGCTGTTGTATCTCGCTGCCATCCTGCAGCCTTTCTTCCACCGGCTGTGGACAATCAAACCGTGGCTGTTGACACACATTCTTGCCTTCCTCGTCGGTGCATTTGAAATGCATGCCGTGGGATTGTAGTCATGTTGCAGAATCTTGGCAAACTTTGACTGTCAGTCCCAGAATGGCATGTCTGAGTGTTTGTGCCAATGGTAAGAAGGGACATTTTAGAGTGCTGTGACAGAAAATGTTATTGGATTTTTAGTGTCATGTCAAAGTCTGAGGCAAAATCAAAAATGTATTTCAGCTTCTTTTGTAAATAATTCTCTTTTTTTTTTTTTCCTTTTACTCCATCTTGCGGGGATGAATTTTGCAGGTTCGCTCCGATAGAATAACAATAACCTCCTACCAGCTGTCAATGTTTCAAAAAGCAAGATGGCTCGCTCCTCCTCATGGCCATTGTTCAACTCGCCCATTAACTCCTCCAGTAGACAATGACATTGTGCATATGTGGGGACTTATTCTCATGGGCCATTCCAAAGAATTGCCCCACATATGCCGGGGCTTTTAGCAATACTGCTTGGCCCCCTATGAGCTCAGGTCAATAGATATATGGGAAGCGCAGGGATATGGAAATTGCCTGTGTCTTAGCGAAGGCCCTTAAGGGTAATGAGAGAAATCACAGTTACATTCTGCAAGATTTTATAATGCTGCAAGTGACCAGGACTGGGCACCTCATCATCTGATGTCTGAAAACAACGCATTCGAATTAACTGGTCGTCATTGCGTGCTCCCGGGACAGGCCTACGTGAGAATAAGCGGTGATCGTGGGCGAATCGTGGACTGCTTTCGAACTTATTTCTAACATGCGACTCGAAGCACGCCGAAGCAATAAAAACACCAGCGGAGGGGAAAATGTTTGCCTGAAGACAACAAGACATTAGTCCAGAAATTAACGAAACAATGAACGGATGGATGGATCGAGATTCGATGACGATGAAAACTTTGAGACGTGCACACCAGGTCACCGAAACCACATCGTGCGTCCGGTCGACGAGCAGGAAGGACAAATACTCGTCACAGAATTGAGAAAAGAAAGTGCAGGATAGTAATTCAGCTGAGATTTCTCTCCTTGGCTTTTAAGAAGAGACCCCTTGAAGAGCGACTTCCTTCCAACGGAAGTTATTACAGCGCCACAAATACTGTGCAATAACAGTTCGGAGCAGAGGCTGAGGTTTGTCGCGGTTAAGTCTTTCCAGCGGGTCGACTTCATATTTTTTCCACGCGGTTCTTTTGAGGGGAGGCGAAGGCTTCGTACGCACGGGCGATTTGGCAGCAGAAAAAAAACTCCATAGTTTCATTCACCAATATGAAAATGTGTCGAAACGTGTCGTTAGCTTTGCAACAGCATTGCACGAGCATGTGGTTTTATGTACGCCTGAGATAGAGTTCATCCATGAACGTCTCCTTTTTTGAACACCGAGGGTCACGGCGAGAAACCGAGAATTAGGGAGCTTCACTAGAATGAATGTAACGAGCGAAAAAGTCGATGGAATTAGATCAGGGAATAAGGATGTCATGTTGCGCTTGGCCACATGTTGAAAAGAGCTAAGTTAGCGCGCACGTTGACACTTACAGCAAGCGGCAAATTAGGTACGAATGTAAGGGGATGATTACATCCCTCAAACCACAGCAGTTTAGCAGGCAAGGAAGCTGAAGCTGTTGTTGTTGTGCAGTCGAACACAAGTGCTAGCATATTATCTGTTGTTGTCAACTGTAACTAACTCTTCTGCTCAAAACAAGCTTGCGGTTGCTGGAGGGAAGCTTAGGGTTACACTCAAAGTTCAATGATGACATACATTTTACAGTGTTGAGGCATAGATAGAAATGTATAACTGTATAAAGGTCTCGTATAAAAACGTCGAAATAGATGAAAAGGTCTGCTTTGACAGTGATTGGAGTGAAAAAAAAACAAAAACGGATGTGTTCGCGGCCCCTCACTGAAACACATCAACAAGAATTGAGCTCTATCTTCAGCAAAGATGAAGACATTTGGCATTTCTCAAACAGGATCAAAATAAAGTCTGAAGATGAAAGCGTTTAAACCTCCTTGTGACAGCCAGGATAGTTTGCTATTAGACAGATTCATAAAGGATTTGAACAGCCGCAGATCCCGGGAAAAAAAACAAACAAAAAAAACCCTCTCCGTTCCTTTGATAATTTCAGAAACAAGGATGTCTGAGTGTGACCCGTGTAAAAGCTCAGAAACATTGACTCTGTTGTCATGTTGTGACGTGAAAGTAAAGCAAATATTCTAAAGTGCGTAAAGCCCTGATGTCGACTCTACAGCCGTGTACGATCACGTGAAATCAGACTTGAAAAAAAGTATTTTTAGATGAATCGTTGCGGGGGAAAAGGACACGCAAATGCTAAGATTTAACGTAGCATTCATCTCACGGTGGTGTTGCGTATGGAATACAAGCAAAGCGAAAAATGTAAAAAAAAAAAAAAAAAAAAAAATCAAAAAAAAAAAATCGAAAAACTCAAAACGGGACTGCAGATGATCCCTAATCTCGGCGCAGTTAATCTGCTAATACCAGAGGTTAGGGGTGACCGCTATTTCGGGATGACTGTAAAAGAATAGTATGTGCTGCTAATGTCCACGCTGTCTGCGTTTAATCCTCACACGTCCGCAGACAGAAAGTAGAAAGAAGCGCATATACCATGTTTACGCACCATATACCAGTACACTTGCACGCTTCTACAGAAGTGGACTGTTTATGAGATGAGGTTGAGTTTCGTCCGAGCGCGCCGGCCCCTCCTCCACTAATCAATGAAAAGACGCTTCAAAGGAAAAGGCCTGAGCAGAGCCATCCCAACATGGGAATCATATATGCACGCCTCTCCGTGGCTTCTGCAAAGAAGATCGTTGAGCCGCTTTACTGTTTGGTTCCTCAATCTGACAAAAAAGAAAAATTTGGTTTGATGCAGAGCAACTTCCAGTCTCCCGAGATGAAGGGGAAATTTGAAATATTCAGTAAAAAGCCTCCCCGCCTGCCTGTTGCCCTATCTCATTCTGTCAAATAAAAAGGCTACAGCTGTGAGCCGTTTCCCATGAGCTGAGTGCTTATTGTTAAAGACGATATTCAAAACAACAAATTTGAAAAACAAGATTAAATCTAAGTGAGAGAATCCATACGGGAGGACACAAGCCGTCTGAAATCAAGGTGAACAAGCGGTACTGAGAGACAAATTAAAGTGAGGGAAACTGCAAGAGGCAAGCGGGTTGAAGGGAAAACAGATGATGCAAAGGGGGGACAACGGATAAAATGGCGAGAAAGAGGGGAGGGCGGAGGAGAAGACGGGGATCGGCTGACAGAATCCGCGGCGATGGCGGTTAATCAGCATCCGGTCTACGGGGTGGCGTCGGCTCTCCGACTCCTTCACGCCTCTTCCGGGTTTAATTTCATGACCCGACTTGCTCTCGCTCGCGGCCGGGCGGAAAGCGACGGCGGCGTTTCTCTATTTCTTCAAATATCCAGGGAGCGCGCGTCCGCAGACAAGTCCGCCCGGCAATTAAGACGGCGCAACATCGTGACGAATCTACTGCAACAACGGGTGTCAATAAAAGAGACGGATGAACCAAATACTTTATTGCTTTGGCATTTACATATTTAAAATGCCAACCTTGTTGTACAAGACCAGTGGATTTAGGGTGACACACCCTGGCTGATTAAATGTGCCGTTTCATGGTAAAATACAGCCTCGGTGAAAGAGACAGCAGCGAGTCAGAGGGGGCCGGGCATGTGTACGACACCTTAATTGCATCAATGATTATCCCTCCACATTACACTTTCCCCCGCTCATATTTATAGTTGTGTCCAATTTTCATTATGCCCTTCATTATGGCGCATAAATAACCCGCGTAAATGTGCCGCCACACCGCGGCACACCCAATAACATTGCCAAGGGATATCCATCTTGGTCGCGGTGATCCAACACTACCTGGCTGAATTATGTGTGTTAGTCGCTGGCGGCCCCGCCCTCTCCATCAGGACAGCGGTCCTCAGATGACAGCATTAACTTTTAAGGCTTTATGGCATCTTCTTTACCCAGCACATGCCATCAATCCACTTAATGGCCACCATGACCTCTTTCATCACATTTCATAAAATAAAAATATGAATAAAGCCCATTACGGTCTCTATTGTAGAGAGTCGGAGAGATAAATCAGAGTGGTTCTATTAGAGGGATTGCCTAAGTGACAAGTCAGGTTGGCCACACTAAATCATCCACGCGGTTTGCTTTTTCTTTTTTTTTTTTTGATCTGCTGAAAGCTGGAATCTTTCCTCAACTCCGAGTCACGCGTCCGTCCGCTTTTGAATTTCGGCCAACTGTGGGAGTGAAAGCACCTGGGCCAGAATGGACCCTCGGCTTTCAGCCGTGCTCCGGGTTTCCCGCGACCCGAGTTTGCGGAATCCCGTGGCTATCGCTCGCTTTTGGACACTCACTTCCACGGTGGAGCCACAGGGACTCTTCTTCCGCACTATCGGAAATGTTCACGACTGCAATGTTGTAACTAAAATTCGCCGACGGCTGTGATGGGAGGGATTGAATGCCGAGGCGAAATAATTGCGACACACACACACACACACACAGAAAAAAGAAAAAAAAAGGGCCATTTCTCTTGTCTTTTGATCAGTTCGAGGGGATTGCACTTCGGAGATCAGCCTTCAACCGTGGACGCACAATCGGATGAGGGTACGGTGACAGAGGCGCCGCCTCCCTCGGTATCTGTGAAAATCTGTTCGGTGGCCCGTGATGCGGGAAATCGTTTTACACCCAGGTTTAGTCTTCTGCATTGGTGGCTCCATAAAATAAGCACACTGGAGGCTTCTGTGGCGAACATTCACTTGAACCATCGGGTACTCGAGAGGCAATAAAGTGACTCCGTCTCGCAGGTCTTCCAGCCTTTTGAAATCTTAGCAGACCCGACCAGACCGGGGATGTTAAGCAGGCAGGGTTTCAAACAGCGCGTTCACTCCGTCGCGGCCATACGAAGCCGCCTTATTGGCTGTCTAAGCACGCGCGGCTTACGCGATTGGCCGATCGCCCGCGTGTTTGTCAGAGCCGATGGCGCCAGATTCCAGTCGAAGGCAAAATCCAGCCGCGGTCATGAAATTGCGACCTTTATCCGCAAAGTGACTCCTGAGTAAAACTGACCATCGATCTTATCGTGACCTAGTTAAGTGACAAAGTTCCGCGGTGGCCCCGCGCCGCAGCCACAATGCGCTCGGCCCGGCACGATTATCTACCGCCGCTCTCGGAATAATCTGCAGCCTCTGATCCGTGCATTATTCAACATAAGTGATGGTCTCGCAGATGAAAGCCTACAGCTGCAACGGAGAAGAGGCTCCATAAACGGATATATTAAGTTAGGCTTCGTGCAGGTGTACTCTGTCTGATTTCCCATTTTGGTCCATTTCTGACACACAGCGTACAAGTTGTAAATTGTGCATACCTGACAGAACGGGGAAGTGATCGCGCGGTGAGAAACTAAAACGGGCCAACACTTTCCCGTCGAATGACACACATTATTGACGCGGCGGACGGTAATTTGATCAGCACTGACAGGCGGGTCAAGAAGCATTAGTGACTGCAACATTGTGATCATCAAGTCAAATAGAAAACCGGAGCTACTCGTGCATGCGTCGTTTTCCTCGTCCTCCCGGGTGGAGCTTACTGTAACTGACGTAAAGACAACTGACATATTCCCTCACAGAGAGACTTACAAATTATTTATGGAGAAACACTTTGGACGTCGTGCACGTACACGAGGCGAAGGACATCGTCTTCATTCCCAAGATTATTGAACACCACGTGTCATCCATACGAATCCAATAGTCTAATTTGCTGCCGTCTTTAGAGCTATTTGATACGAAAGTGAAGTTAATCAAGCGTGGGACAAATGCTTTTGGTGGGGCTGGGGAAAAATTAGAATGCCAGTAAATTCAATTTGACAAATGTGGCACGTTTTATAATCACACATCACACTAAGCAAACACTACTGTTTTAAGAACAGAAAGCCAGAGGCCGACGTAAACCATCAATAACTGTCCGGGCCAGCTGAGTGCCAGTAATTTCAGATTAACAATAAATGAAATGATTAAATGAAGCGGTGGCTTGTGTTGTCAATTAATAATAAAAATGATGGACTCTATATGATTAGAAATTCTAAATCAATGGAAGCAAATGACTAACCTAGAAAGAATTACGTAAACTGAGCAGGCAGTTGGAGTTGGTTTGTTCCAGCGGACCGACTGATGTGATAGATTGTGAGAGGCCGAGATCCCCGGGCAGGGAGTTGCAAAGTCCAATAGCCTCGTCCCCTTTCTTCTTGATGTGCTGCACGGGAAAAACCAGCGGAGGTCTGGCCCGCGATCAAAGCCCAGCCACGGAGCTAAAACGGCGAAATAATTCAAAAGAATGGACGGTAAAAAAAAAAAAAACAACTTCCCACCTCAACCTTTCACTGTGATCAGAAAATATGTTATTTTGGCAGGGTGGACATTATGTTTCGTTATGGAGAACGAGATTTTTCTACAAAGAGGCGAAAATGCCTCTGACCCGGCCTCCACCGTGACAAACACTGACATTGTAGCCAAGACCGAGACCGGAGGTCTGATCTTGTAACTCACAGGCTGATCAAAACAAGACTCATTTGCTGTTTGTTTTTCCAAAAAGTCAAAGTCAATAGATTCCTCTCAGATCTCAGACCTCCGTGCAAGTCTGATGTTGTCAGACCAAGAGGCAAGATTTCTTTGACAGGTAAAAGTCAGGCTTTGAGAGACAGAAGATGAAGATAAATGACATGATATAGATATTAGGAAGGGAACAAATCAAAAAACAGGAATATTTAATGAGCAAGGTGGGATACTCCGTTGCAAGGGACACCCGCTGACGCTCCTGTTGGAATTGAATGGACCCGAAAGGTTCTGCGATGGTTTGTGGATTTACAAGAACACAAGACGACATGAAAGACCGGGCGAATCGCGCCCGCTTGGATCTGCAGTCGTACCCGGCGTGCAACTGATCAGCTTCTAAACAGATAAAATGGGAGTTTACGCGAGTGCTTTCAAAAAACCTGAATTTTATATTCCCTTCCATCTTTGGTTTATTTTCCTTCAATTTCTTCCTCATTGTGAGTCCTCTGCTTTGACTTTTGCTTTCCTTTATTTTTTCCCTTCAACACCGGACAAAAATCTACATCCATTAATGTTAAACTACCCTTGTGATTGAGCATCACACATGGTTTGTTGTTCAGGCAACACAAACTTGATCATTCAAGGCTATACTAATGGCAAATGGAATTATGTTTAACAAAATCCCTATCGCTCGCGGTGGTGCAAAGGCCTTCGAGTAAATTCGCAATTTAAGGATCTAACATTGCCCTTGAATTGTTTAGGCACAACTGGGATGGAAGGAGGAATTAATTTCAGATATTACCAAACAGCAGGGCACACCGCTCCCGAGGCGCCGCACGCACACACACACACACACACACGCGAAATCTTTCATTCCCGGCTTCAAAAAAAATAAATAAATAAATAAATAAAAATAAAACAAACGGGGGATTTGGAAAGAACACAGATGATTCAATCTTTATCCGGAGAAAGTCACGGCGACATACTAAGTTTCCATGGGATCCCCGTACCTCAAAGGACAACTGTGGAATGAAAGGACACATCTGAGGCATCTCCCTCCAGCCCTCATGCAAAAATCCTGAAACACATGCCTCGACACTCAAGCTCACAACATAAAAGGTGCTCATCAACATATCAAAGCAGTTGTACCTCCTGTTCAACATCACAAACGCCAGCCGTGGAAACAAATAAGACGACGGCGCAGTGCCGCCGCGACGGAGCAGAATTTATATAGGGCTTCTGTGTGTTTACATATCGCGGTGACGGCCCCTGCAGGTAGCTAACAGCCGCAAATCATGACATCTCTCAAGTACCGGGTATCAGTGTACAAACACAGGCATGCAAGGCATCCTAATCCATGACTGCCACAGCCTCTCGTCGCCACATTAACAACCATGTCGTGTCAGGGGAACGTATCACAGGGGGGGAATGTTCGCAGCGAGGAATGTGATTTTAAAAACAGAAAAAAATAAACTGAAAAAGTATATATATATATATTTATATAAATAAAACAGCAGCCCCTCGTTAATCATGGAAGTTATGTTCTAAAAAGAACCAGCAATAGGCGAGATCCGAGAAGTAGTCAGCTTTATTTTTTACAATGATTATAAATGTTTTGAGGTTGCAAAACCCACTCATGACACACTTTATTCGCTTTTCTTAGAGAGGCATTAACATTTTCTCACATTTCTCTCTTGTTCAAACACTCGCAAATTTCAAACCTTCGTCGAAAAATATGGCCAAATAAATTAAACAATCAGAGCTCCGCATCATCCTGCTGTCCTGGACGTCATCGCTGTCCACAAGCGTTTCAGAAAGCTTTTCAGCTTCTGTGCGGATGATGTTGGTGTCCAGCGTCATGTTCTCTTGTCCTGGAGTCACTGATCCACAAAGCTAAAGCAGACTCCATCCTTACCATGCTCTTGTTGCAGACACTTACAACCCTTTTACATCCTTCTTCAAACTCATCGCTGCTGTCGTCCTCATGTTATTTTCCTCCTTCTTTACGGAACCAACTGTAGATTCATTTATTCTGTAATGGCGCCCAGCAGCCGTGTGACTTCAACCTTCCTTTAGCATGTCGACAAGTCCAACTTTTTGTGCGATGGTTAGCATCTTTCTCTGACCTTTTGGGTGCGACCTCAGGCGTCTTTGTCAGCGCAGGTGGTTTCGTGGACATTGTGGGTTTTGTCGGGGAGAAAACTCGCAAACATGCTGCGCTTCAGTCACACTGCCAGCGATGGAAGATAGATGTTAATTTGACAAGCTGAATGCATTCTGTGCTGTACAAGAGACACGCTACGGAGGAGATGATTGACAACGGTCTGCAGCCCCTTAGCCAATCAGCACGCAGAAAACAATGCACAGTAAAAAGAAAAGAAAAAAAAAAGCATGCAAAATTGCGTTGAAAAGCAATCAATGAAATTGCAAGGCCGCGAAGGTGAACCGCGTTATCGCGAGGGACGACTGTATAAATAAACACACATACGGCTTTTCAGAGTCGTCGTACCGCTGTGCTGAACACGCATTTACACGATTGGGGTTTGAAAGCTGCTTCGTTGAGTTGCTGTCCAAACGAAATCGCATCGGGCGATTGATTGATTTTAATGTCTTCGCGTCGCCTGCTGTACGAATGACGCGCAATAACCAAAAGTTTCAAATCCCTTGATCAATAGATCTGGCCTTCCTGCTTCCCTCAAATGAGTGTCTTTGCTTAATCCCATCTGGCTGCAGGCCTGCTTTCTCTTCTTCGTCTCTGAGAGCAAGGGGAGGACGGACTCGAGGGGGTGATACCACCCGCATCGATTTGTGCCTCCATGAACAGAAACGCACGGCCATAAACATTCGGTGAAGGCAAATGTTTAAAGATTCACCTTCATCCATCCTGAACCGCAACTACAATATTAGTATTGCTTGCAGCGGCCACAATTTCTCATTCGCATATCCTAGACGATGATGAAAAAGAAGAAAAAAAAAAGCAGCACACAATGGTGTGTTATACTCAGAGGTATAACACACCTAATTTCATTAGCATTTTTGTGTTCTTGCCTACAGTACATTTTGGATTAGATCTAGAAGATCTGGGGATGCGTTGTCATTTTCAGCCATCAGAAACTGAATGCTTTTAAAGTATTCGTACAAAAACAAAATCAACACTATTCCCATGAGATGTCACCACATCTGAGATGTCTCCACCTCCTGAAGCGGCTGTAACCAGGAGCAGAGGATCTACAGGGGCTGGACCTCGATGTGGACGGCGAGGGAATGCATCTTTCCGGCCCATCAGAGACTGGACAGCGCATTGGTTTTCTACGGTGAACCATGAATTCTAATGAGAAGAACAAGCTGGGCGCACTGAAATCACATAAAAAATGTAGTTAGATAAGAATGACTCAGCTGATGCACCACTGAATTTCTGAAGCTGAGGGTGTAAAAAACAAGTGGGTCCCTGCTCACAATCCAAGGAACCCTTGGGCTTCAATTGGAAGAAAAAGGCAACACAGTCATTATACAGTGTAAGTTGGGGTTGCCCAGAGAGACAGAAGACTACTAATGACAAAGAAAAGGACCATCATCCCATAGAACTGTGAATTTCACCCAGAAATCCTACCGCTGTGGAATTAAAACCTGAAATCTGAACAGCCGGCACACGATAAACTCATTTTTAATCATAACGTCTGCATACACGGCTTTAAAACTGGTTAAGGTTTCGAATGAAATACGCACATCATCGTGAAATATGCCACATTCTGTGCACGTCTCGGTCACGGCGGACAGTTTACAAGCTAGCTCGGCTAAACTTGTGTTGTCTCTGGCCACGGGAACAAATGACCGATACCACGACATCAAAACATGGCAGGAACATTAGCAGAACGGGATTATTTATTTATGATCCAGCGTAACCGTCCTTTATGTGGCCTTTGCACCTTTGCCACCCATGTCTCCAACCGCCCGACCGCCTGTTGCTACGATATTTCAGCAATGATCCGGTTTGCAAAACACTGCTGCAGTTAAAGAGGCAGCTCATTTCTCTTTCTAGGAACTCAAGGCTGTGGGACGGTTAATTGGGCCACGGTGTTCTTTCAACTGCGAAACGTGTTACGAGCAGGAATCTGCATTACTTCGAATAAACAAGTCATGTTTTCTGTTTGGTTTTCAACTGTATCTTTTACACTTTGAGCAAAACCAAACAGATGCCGTTCGCTTCCAATCCTCGGCACCTGACAGAAGAGGGAGGGATATCTGTGTGCAGTCTCTCCAAATTTGGCTCCAAGGTTGAATTTTCCTTTTATTTTTTTCTTCTTTTTTGTGGATGAAGCCATCAATATAAATGTTGTACGCATTGACAAATCAAGAATTTATGCCACCAACTCGAGTTTGAATGAATCAACACCCTCCCGCGGCGAGAGAAGCATTTTTCAAGCCGATAACACCTGTCACATAATTCGCACTTAGAGAGAAGGGGTGATAGTAAAAAAAAAAAAAAAAAAAAAAAAAAAAAAAAAAAAAAAAAAAAAAAAAAAAAAAAAAAAAAACATAGGAAAAAAAAAAAAAAATAAAAAAAAAAAAAAACAAAAATAAAAAAATCACAAT
>CAAKHD010008460.1:20896-40012 GCA_901007705.1 Fistularia tabacaria | reverse complement strand
CACCGCCCCACCAGCACACTATAGCAAAGAATAGTGCGCTGGCTACCATAGACTGGTAGAAGGTCTTGAGGAGCACGCTGCAGACACCAAACGACCTCAGTCTTCTCAGGAAGAACATCCTGCTCTGAGCCTTCCTGTATAGGGCATCTGTGTTGTTTGTCCAATCCAGTTTATTATTAATATGGACCCCAAGGTACTTGTAGGAGTCCACAATCTCCACCTCTTCACCCAGAATGGTGATTGGTTGAGGTCTCCTCCTATTCCTCCTAAAATCCACTACCACCTCCTTAGTCTTGGAGATGTTGAGTAGGAGGTGATTTTGGTTGCTCCACTCAACAAAGCTCGCGACCAGCTGTCAGTATGGGGTGCGCTGATCACGTCCCGAGACCAGTATATCACATATATGAATGCCCCCTCTAGCTTTTTTGGCTTGGAGAGGAAACACGGGCAGAGGGAGCTGATCCACTCTCAGGAGCTAAGTGGACTGGGCCAGATAAGAAAAAGAGGGCTCTAGTTCTATTCCCCGCTATACTCAAGCGGGTTTGAGGATTTCTGCGGAGAATTACCCCAGAAGTCCACAGAAATCAACTCCGGTACTCCCCATTAAGCGCAAAGGAATTACACACTGCACTTAACAGCATGCAGAACTACAAGGCCACCGGCTTTGATGGGCTAAGGGTTTAATTTGATAAAGCATACTGGGACATTTTAGCCGATGAGATTTTAGATGATTGTAATGAAAGTCTGACCATGGGTTCACTGCCACTGCTGTGCAGGAGGGCCGTCATCACCCTCTTGCCCAAGAAAGGCAACCTACAATGGATAAAAAACTGGAACCCTGTGCCCCTCTTTTGCACTGAATATAAAATCCTCTCCAAAACTTTTGCCTACTGCTAGCCCAGACGTTTAATTGTAGATAATATCCTCCTAATTCCAGAGGCTTGAGATTTTCCGCTCATTTGATGTAACATGGGCTTGATCGCATTAGATCGAGAAAAGGCGATTGACCGTGTCAAACACCAATTCCTTTGGAAGACAATGGCAAGGTTCAGGTTCAGTGCTGTTCTTGACACTAAGATCTAAGTGTTGTGCAGTTGAGAGTGTGCTGAAGATGAATGTTTTTTGTGTGCTCCTTTTGGTGTGCATAGAGGTGTACTACAGGGACTGTCTGGAATGCTCCATCCACTCTCCCTGGAACCCCTCATTCAAAAAATAAGCACCAGTATCCATGGCGTACATAAACCAGGTTGCAATATCAAAATATCTGCCTATGCTGATGATGTTTTACAAAAGACATTAACAAATTAGCAAAAATAACAAAGCTGTGCTTTTATAACCTCCGCCAAATTAAACTGGGAACAGCATGAAGCCCTTGTAGTGGTAGAGCAGCATGGAGGCCACCCTGTTCTCCCCCAGAACCTACCCTGGAAGACAAGATAATACCTTGGTATGTTTCTAGGGGATGATTATGTTGGCAAAGTGGAGTGGGCTACACTCCAAAATGTCACATAGATGCAGAGTGCTGGTTTTAAACAACGTGGTGGCCTCCCCGCTATAGCACCAGCTAGCCTGTCTGGACTCTCCATCAGGTCTTTTGGCCCAAGAGCAGACCAATTTTTTTTTTTGGAATGGTTTGCACTGTGGGGGCAGCACAGTGGTTTGCATCACTTTCTCTGGTCCTGTTTTATTTGCGATGTCAAATATGACAAATTAACAGATTCAAATGCCAAATTTTTAAATTTCTATTTGGGGAAGCTAAATTAACAATTTCTTTTACCCAACGGGACAGATTGCATTCTGGGCCCAAATTTGACTCTGGCTTTGTGGAAATGCTACAGGGAGGCAAGGCTGCAATTGGAATTTGCCTTCCACAAGGCTATAAGGCATTTGAATTAATTCTCAGGAATAGGAGGTCTACCGGAGAAACCTCAGGAGAAACTGCAGTCTTGAGAATTTGTGGTATCAATCCAAGCTTGTTTTTGTTTGCTTGTTTTTTTAAATTAGGCATGAAGAGACAGTCTGATCTAATATCAGGCAATGATGTTAGATATGAAAGCAGCTTAATATTTGACCTCTGTTGTTTATAATAACCAACCTTTCGGTGGAATGAGATTGGTCTCAAACAGTACAAACAAGTGGTCAGTAGTCCTGATCTGTATGCACATTACTTTTTAATTTATTTCAATTGTAAGGCTCAGGATGTAAGGGGACTCTGACATTAGACCCATACAAGACAGAAATGGCTTTCTTTATCTTGCTTTCTAAGGTTCTTGTGGCAGCCATAGGTACAGCCTGATAACTGGACCCTCTGCTAGTTAAGGTTGATAAAGGAATATGGTTAACATTCTGTCTCAAATATTCAATATTTATTACTTTCTTCTGGAGATTCCCCAACATGTTTCGAAACTTCTGTGGTTACACAATCATTAAAGAATGCTGCTTTGGATGCTGAAGAGGGATTCCGGAGTAGACGAGTCGAGGAACAGCTGCTAACATACAAGGGTGGCAGTGGGAAGGCAAATGGACGAGATATAAAAAATGCTAAATGAGGGAGATTGGTGACTCAAGGGGATGGCAGGGCAACTTAGAATGAGGGTATATATATATATTTGCAGGTGCAAATGAGGAAAGGAGCAAAAGGTAGGACACACAACCAAATAACCAAAGTTGAGAAACAGAGATAGCAATGAGAACTTCAAGGAGGAGTCAAGATGGGCTCTAGGTGGTAGCAAAGAACTACCAAATTTCATACCGGATTGGTCAAGGCCCGGTTTAACAACGACCACCATTGGTGCCGATAACCTACAGGGTACCAATGGAAACTGGGCTACTGTGGGTCCAAGAAAGAGAGAAGGAAGGCGTGTTTAGAAGCAGAGAGAGAAGAGGAAAGGCAAGAGTATGGCACTGGGAGTAGGGACTTTGAATGTTGGGACGATGACAGGAAAAAGTAGAGTTAGTTGACATGATGCACAGAAGGAAGGTTGATATACTGTGTGTCCAGGAGACCAGGTGGAAAGGTAGTAAGGCTCGAAGCTTGGGAGCAGGTTTTAAGTTGTACTATCATGGTACTGACAGGAAGAGAAATGGGGTAGGCGTTATCTTGAAGGAGGAGTATGTTAGGAATGTTCTGGAGGTGAAAAGAATGCCAGATAGACTCATGAGCCTGAAATTAAAAATCGAAGGTGTGATGCTCAATGTTGTTAGTGGCTATGCCCCACGGGTAGGATGTGAGTTACAGGAGAAGGAGAAGCTCTTGAATGAGTTAGATGAATTGATGCAGAATATCACCAGAAATGAGAGAGTGGTGATTGGGACAGACTTCAATGGACATGTTGGTGCAGGTAATAGAGGTGATGAAGAAGGGATGGGCAGGTTTGGTATCCAGGATAGGAACGTAGAGGGACAAATGGTGGTAGACTTTGCAAAAAGGATGGAAATGGCTGTTGTGAATACTTTTTTCCAGAAAAAGACAGGAACTTAGGGTAACCTAGAAGAGCGGAGCTAGGAGCACGCAGGTAGACTGAAGAAGAAGATCATGAGATGTAGAAGCACTTTCACTGCCCACTTTTTTAGACAGTAACTTCACTGTCCTTCAGTTCATAACCTTTCATTTCCATCTACATTGTTAAAAGTGAAGTTTAAGAATATTGAGCAGTTTAAAAATATAATTTTTCTTGTGTCATTATTACGTGACTTTTTCAAATATTGATGACAAGAAAGTGGTTCAGTCTGGAATTTCTATGACTGCTGGTAGAGAATTGCAGATAAGGAGCTGCATTCTGTCTTTTTAGAGCTAGAAAAAGCATATGACAGGGTGCAGAGAGAGGAAGATCAGTACTGTATGAGGAAGTCTGGAGTGGCACAGAAGTATGTTAGACTGGCGCAGGGTATATATGCAAGATGTGAGACGGTGGTGAGGAGTGCTGTGCTGTGACGGAGAAGTTCAAGGTGGAGGTGGGACTACATCAGGGATTAGCAAATAACAAATGGAAGAATAGAATATGCCTTTAATCATACCTCAGTGGGAAAATTTAAGTATAATTAAATAAGTGAAAATCTGGCTTTGCCTAGAGTGGAAGCTATCCTAAATACTGGGAGAAGTAGCTTTAGCAACCACAGGGTAAATAGCTGTGAAACAGGCTTAAACTGAATAAGCAACAGTTGCAGGAGGGAGATGGAAGGAGATGAGCAAAGGGTAAACAAGCAAAGAAAAGCAAAGAAAAAAAATTGGGTAGTGGGAACTCGCTGATCTTCAAGTCAAAGCCCAAAACAGTCCCACTGATTGCAAAACAAAACCCAAAGAGTCCTGACACTGATCCCCCTCCCAAAAGACACTCTCAGCCATAAAACAGTATCCCAACAAAGTAGATAGGGGTCCCATCAAACATACTGGGCTGGAGGAGGGGTTTCGAGGAGGGAAATGCTGGGCTGGATTCAACAAGTTTGACCCAATACAGCTGGCAAGACTAAAAGGGAGGGATGTCAGCTGACTTGGCACAGGGCTTGGGAACCCTAACAGTGAATAGGACACAGGGAGTTTGAGACAGGATGGGTAGCAGCTCTGGTGACCGGCCAGGAGTTGAGGTCTTGTCAGCGACTGGTTATGGTAACCTAAAACGAGGAGATGGGAACTACTAAGGTTCCGCAGAGATGAGACAGGGAATCGAGAACCCAAGGAGAGGGGGAGAAAGACCCATGGGCAGCACAAACTCCAATTTGAGGTGACCGCAGCACACAAAGATGAACTCCTCTCCTCTTCCCTACTGCCTTCACTTGACATCATAGAACTCTTCATCTGTCTGGACCTCCAGATCTGGGTCCGCAGATGGAAGAAAAGGCAGAACATCCCTGATTGCCTTGGCTCTGCTTTTTGACCAAGCTCTCAATCCGGTCCCAGCTCCCAGCTAATGTGATCAGGAAGACAGGTAGGAGAGTACTTGGTGTGTTGTCTGGAAGGAAAGCAGATAAGGAGACCTGATGTTGGAATGAGGAATTGCAGGAGTGTATCCAGAGAAAGCGGTTAGCGAAGAAGAAGTGGGACACTGAGGGGACTGAAGAGAACAGACAGGAGTACAGGGAGATGCAGCGTAAGGTAAAGACAGAGGTAGCAAAGTCAAAATAAGAATTGAGCATAAATGACTTGTATGCACGGTTGGACAGTCGGAGGGAGAGAATGATTCATACAGGTTGACAAAACAGAGAGAGAGAGACGGAAAGGATGTGCAGCAGATCCAGGTGATTAAGGATGGAGAGGGAAATGTATTGACAGATCCTAGAAGAGTGATGGGAAGATGGAAAGAGTACTTTGAAGAGCTGATGAATGAGGAAAATGAAAGAGAGAGAAGGGAAGAAGAGGTGACTATTGTAGACCACAAAGTAGCAGAGATTAGTAAAAGTGAAGTGAGGAGAGCATTGAAGAGGATGAAGAATGGAAAGGCAGTTGGTCCAGATAATATACCTGCGGAGGTATGGAAGTATCTTGAAGAGGCAGTGGTAGAGTTTCTGGCTAGATTATTCAACAGGATCTTAGAGAGAGAGAAGATGCCTGAAGAGTGGAGATGAAGTGTGATGGTGCCCATTTCAAAGAATAAGGGGGATGTGCAGAATTGCAGCAACTATAGAGGGATAAAGTTGATGAGCCATACAATGAAGTTATGGGAAAGAGTAGTGGAAACTAGACTGAGAGCAGAAGTCATTTGTGAGCAGCAGTATGGCTTCATGCCTAGAAAGAGTACTGCAGATGCAGTATTTGCTTTGCCAATGCTAATAGAGAAGTACAGAGAAGGTCAGAGGGAGATGCATTACACTTTTGTAGACCTAGAAAAAGCATACGACAGGGTGCCGTGTGGGGAACTCTGGTATTGTACGAGGAAGTCTGGAGTGTCAGACAAGTATATTCGACTGGTCCAGGACATGTATGCTGCCATGAGACAGTGGTGAAATGTGCTGTAGGTATAACAGAGAAGTTCAAGGTGGAGGTGGTTCTTCATCAGGGATCAGCTCTGAGCCCCTTCCTGTTTGCAGTGGTGATGGACAGGCTGACAGAGGAGGTTAGACAGGAATCTCCATGGACCATGATGTTTGCAGATGACATTGTGATCTGTAGTGAGAGCAGGGAACAGCTTGAGGAAAATCTTGAGAGGTGGAGGTATGCCCTAGAAAGGGACTATATTGGTAGATTGATGCTGGAATGGGAGATGCCAGGCAGGAGGTCTGGAGGAAGACCGAAGAGAAGATTTATGGACGTAGTGAGAGAAGATATGAAGGTAGTTGGCATGAGAAAGGAGCATACAGAGAATAGGGTTGGATGGAGTAGTTTGATTCACTGTGGCGACCCCTGATAGGGAAAAGCTGAAAGGAAAAGAAGATCAACATGCAACGCTACTCATTAAAAGTCTGTCATGAGTAACTCATATGTCAGGCAGAAGCAAAATGCACAAAAAATGTATGCAGCTTTGTGGTTTTGAGAAGTTAGTAAGTTTACACATCCTGGCAGAATCTATGATTCTTTGCCCGTTTTTCAGAGAATATGAATGATAACACAAACTTTTTTCCACTCATGCTTAGTGCTTGGGTGAAACCATTTGTCATCAAGGGACATTGTTTTCTCTTTTTAAATCATAATGACAAAATAAACTACCCAAATGACCTTGATCAAAAGCTCACATACCCTGGTGATTTTGGCCTGTTAACATGCACAGAAGTTGACACAAATGGGTTTGAATGACTACTAAAGGTAACCATTGTCACCTGTACTCTGTTTGCTTGTAATCAGTGTGTGTGCATAAAAGCTGGGTGAGTTTCTGGGATCCAGACAGACTCTTGCATCTTTCATCCCGCCACTGACATTCCTGGATTCTGAGTCACTGGGAAAGCAAAAGAATTGTCAACGTATCTACTGGAAGAGGTAGTTGAAATGTATAAAACAGCAAAGGGTACAGAAAGGTATCCAAGGAATTGATGATGCCAGAGAGCAGTGTTCAAACTGTGATTAACAAATGGAAAATCAGGGGCTCTGTTATAACCAAACGACGGTCAGGTAGACCAACAAAAATTAGGGCACAACTGCCAGGAAAACTGTTCAGGATGCATAGAAAAATCCACAATAACATCAGCCTAAATACAGGACTCTCTGAAAACTAGCAGTGTGGCTGTTTCAAGATGCACAATAATGAGGCGCTTGAAGAAAAATGGGCTGCATGGTCAAGTCGCCAGAAGAAAGGCATTACTGCGCAAATGCCACAAAGTATCTCGTCTACAATCCGCCAAACGGCACAGAGACAAACCTCTGGAACAAGGTAATTTGGAGAGATGAGACCAAAATTGAACCTTTTGGCCACTACCATAAACGATACGTTTGGAAAGATGTCAACAAGGCCTGTTTTGGGGATGTGTGAGCTACAAAGGGCACAGGAAACTTGGTTAAAGTTGTAGGAAAGATGAATGCAGCACGTTTTCAGCAAATACTGGAGGAAAATTTGCACTCATCAGCCCAGAAGCTGCGCATGGGACGTACTTGGACATACCAACATGACAATGATCCAAAACACAAGGTCAAGTCAAGCAAAAATTCTGCCTGGGTATGTAATCTTTTGAGCACAGCTGCTCAGGAACTCATAAGTCTAACTTGTGGTGGTGGAGTTTGCGTTAACATCCATGATGTGTGGTGCCGGGAGGCTGTGGTGGTATGAAAACACTGTTCATCACTGGCAGAGTTTGTGATCATATGGTGCTGTCTTTTCTATCTGCCAAGGAAATTTACAGTGATTTTTCTATTCACTATTTATCTGTGTGAGACAGGGGGGTTGGGCTGTGTGCGCACACTAACATTTTGACATCTGGGATGTGTACCAATGTTTGGGGATTTCTGTTGCTAACGACGCTCACCTTTTCCACTGCGTCCACTACGAACGGTGTGGAGCACTTCATCCCCATGTTGGGAAAACCTATTTTCACATGGGCACAGCCCCTAGACGTGGCCAAGCTAGCTACTAAGGAGGGGTTCGCCACCATGGAGTGTCTGGGGATATTCTGGCGGTTCAACAGCCTATGGGCTTCCCTGCTCCACATGGTGACCGACCAGTCGCGGCGCCCTTGCAGCAACTTTTGCTGGTTGAATAACGTCACCTTGAACGACCGCTAACCCATCCTCCACATTCAAGACTTCCCCGTGCAACTGATAGGTGCAACCATTTTTTCCAAGGTGGACCTGGTGCGTGATCATCCCCAGTTGCCCATGCAAGTGGAGGATGCGACCAAGACTATGATGGTCACCCCATGTGGGCTTTTTGAGTTCCTGCGCATGCCTTTTGGCTTGATGGTTGCCGCTTAGACATTTCAAATGGTCATGGACTCGGTGCATGACCTCACTTTTGTGTTTATCTATCTTGACGATACACTGGTGCCCAGCCCATCAGCTAATAAGCACCTGGAGAAACTGACACAGGTTTTCCCTCATCTGGATAAACATGGCCTTATAGTCAACCCAGCTAAGTCTCAGTATAGGCGGTCGGTGATTGACTTCCTAGATCATCGTAAGGCGCAGTTCCCTTGCCTGCGAATGTGCAAGCAGTGACTGATTTTCCTTGCTTGGTCAGGGCATTGCAGGAGTTCTTGGGCATGGTGAATTTCTACAACCGTTTCCTCCTTCACACTGCCCATCTCCAGGGAACCAACAATCTGGCACCTATGAACTGGCAAGACTCCCTTTATCTTCAGCCCGACGAGGCTAGATGACCCACGCCTGTTGAGTTCACCCTCCTGCATGGCTGCTGCTTAATGAGCAGCTGGATCCCAACATCAACCTCCCTCAACGGCCGCCCCATGGAACAAGATGGAAGTGAAGAGTGGTAGTCCGAGATCAGGGACAGATCCAAAATAAAGGAATGCGGCACCCAAGAGCGGTCCTCAGGGACATAGCCCTCCCAGTCAACAAGATACTGCCATCCCCTGCCCCGGGAGTCAACAATCCGTCGGACGGTGTACGCAGGGTGCCTCCTAATGTCCCGGGCAGGCGGATGGTGCTTGGAAATAGTGCACAAGGTGCTGGCAAGGACAGATTTAACTTGGGACACATGGAAAGTTGGATTGGGACGGAGGCTAGGAGGCAGACAGAGACGGACTGCAGTGGGACTGATCACGGATTCTATTTCTTATGGCCCAATGAACTAAGGAGCTATGGGGCTCAATAAAGTATTATCTTATCTCTTATCTTAATAATGGGGAAAAACTTCAAAGGGATGTTGCAAGAGGATAGCCAAACCTTCTGTCCAGGTGAGTAGAAGGGGATCCGTCTCCGGTCAGCAAAGTGGCGGCTCTGTCCCGAGGTGTGCTGTAGTACGGCCAGGGTATCAGACCAAATGCATTTGCAGCAACGGAGGTGATGGCAGACTTAGGTGCCTGCAATATCCTTCTCATTTTCGGGGATGAGTGGTAGGCCAGGGAGATTTTGAAGGGGGCCATGCCAGTGGCAGCAGAGATGTGAATTATGAGCATACTTGACCCAGGGAAGGAACTGGCTCCATTCAGAAGGGTTGGTGGACGCGAGGCATCTGAGGGTGGCCACAAGTTCCTGGTTCATCTGCTCTGTCTGATCGTTGGACTGGGGATAGAAACCTGAGGTGAGAGAGACTTTGGCGTTGAGTGCAAGGTAAAACTGTTTCCAAACCTGGGAGGTGAACTGAGGTCCACGGTCAGGTAGAATATTCCAGGGGAAGCCATGGAGATAGATGTGTTTAACCAGCAGTTGAGCTGTTTGAAAAGCTGTGGGAAGTTTTCTGAGGGGAACAAGGTGACAGATCTTAGAGAAATAGTCTATGATGGTGAGAATGGTGGTCATACCTTTTAGAGGGGAGGGCGAGTCCAGTAACGAAATCGATTGCAATATTTGACCGGAGTCTCTTTGGAATGGTTAAGGGTTGAAGGAGTCGAGCGGGTGGTTGCCCCAAACAGGGCAGGCAAGGATGTAGTATTTGACATCCTTGTGGATGAACGGCCACCAGAAGCGGTGGCTTATAAGGGCAACAGTTCGGCTAATTCCAGGTTGGGCAGATAATTTGGAAGAGTGGACCCAGTGAATGAGCTGAGGTCGGGCAGAGGTGGGGATGTACCTTCTTCCTGGAGAACCAGTGCCAGGGTGTGGTTCCATCTGGAGTGCCTGACTGATGACCTCTTCAAGGTCCCAGGACTGGCCAATCCAAGACTGCTTTCAACTTTTCGGGATCTGTGCAAATCTGTCCACTCTCTATGATGTAAGCGAGGAAAGCTACAGACGGCTAGTGGAACTCACACTTCGACCTTGACATAGAGACTGTTCTCCAACAGTCGCTGGAGAACCAAGTGGACATGCCTCTGGTGGTCAGCCAGGATCCTGGAGAAGATGAGAAGATCGCCCAAATAAAGACATTTAGAAAGTCATGGAGTACATTGTTTAGCAGGGCTTGGAACACAGCTGGGGAATTGCAAAGTCCAAAAAGTATGACCATGTGCTCGAAGTGTTTATTGGGGGTCTTGAATGCAGTCTTCCATTCATCTCCCTGGCAGATCCGAACAAGATACTAGGTGTTTCGGAGATCCAATTTAGTAAAAATGGTGGACCCCTGCATGGATTTGAAAGCTCAGGAGATGAGTGGTAGGGGATATCTGTTCTTAACCGTGATTTGGTTCAATCCGTGGTAGTAAATACAGTAGCATAGGGTTTCATCTTTCTTCTGGACAGAGAAAAATCCACCCCCCACAGGAGAGGAGGAGGGTCTGATTAGTCTGTATGTCACCAGGGCCTCAAGTTCGGGTCTAGACAGGTTGTACAGCCTACTTCCGGGGGGCAGAGCTGCAGGAAGGAGTCTATAGCACAATCGTAGGGCCTGTGTGGTGGCAAGGACAGAGCTTTGTCCATGCTGAAGGCTGTGCGCAAATCATGGTATTTTGGTGGAACAGAAGCTAAGTCTATAGTAGGTTCTGGAGTCTTCAGAGAGGTCTGGTTAGAAGATTGAAGGGTCAGACGGCGGGCTATGGTGGGATTAGATTCTAGAGAAGTCAGAACAAAACACATTCTGACATTGCCATGGGGGAAATAGTCCGGTGAACGATTGAACACCAGAGTGCACTGCAAAAGGAATCCCCCCCCCCCCAACGACCAATATCTCCAGAGAATCTCTCCAGTATGGGGTACCCAACCCCTCTGGAGGTAGAGAGGGCCTGGCAGACTGGTGGAGTAGAGGGGGCCTCTGCAGGTGGAGGGGGAGATGAATCAAAACCAAAGTCCAAGCAGCAACTGAGTAAGCTGAGCCAGACGCTGGTTGGTGATCTCCTGTCATTCGTTAAGTGACCTCAGCGCAGTGTCATGAGGAAACCACCAAGCTCTGCTCAGCTAGGGCTCTCCCAAAGAGTGTCCGCTGGGTCAGAGTGGCTAGAGTGTTCTGTCAAGACGAATGCAGGGGTTTGACCCAAATGCAAGGACACTCTGAAGAGGTGAGACTTTAAAGAGGTTTATTTACAAGGAGACGTAACACTTCCAAGGAGAGATGTGAGACTTGGGAGGAGAGGCAAATAGGGAACCAACAAGCTGGCGACAGGCTCCCTTTATCTTCAGCCTGACGAGGCTAGATGACCCGCACCTGTTGAGTTCACCCTCCTGCACAGTTGCTGCTTAATGAGGCACGTAGTAGGTGTGGTCCCAATGAATGACTTGCTCCATTTAGCTGGAGCACTAAGGAATTGAAGGGGATTTAATAATTGGTGCAGAGGACAGACAGAGGATGCCAGTTTTTTATCTCTTGTAGGTAGCCTTTTTTGGGTAAGAGGGCAATGATGGCCCTCTTGCATGAGAGTGGTGATGAACTAGCAGCCGGACTTTAATTAAAAGCATCCAAAACATCAGCTAAAATGTCTCAATATGCTTTCTAAAATTCGACCGTCAGACCATCAGTGTCAGGGGCCTTGCAGATACTGTATACCTCGAAGGGCCGTATGTAGGTCCTTTTGCGCTCAGTGGGGACCACGAGAATTGATTTTTTTTTTTTTTGGAAACCTTGGGTATCTCTCCGCAGAAATGCTCCAAAACGCCTCGTTCTCAAGAGATTTACTTGTGCAGAGGGAGGTAAAAGTCATCTGCCCCCTTTCTGATCCGACCCAGTTTACTCAGCACATCAGATAGTAGAGATTGGATAAACTTCCTTTGCCCGTGGTTCCTCTCCAAGCCATAGAAGAAACTAGGGGGAGCATCCGTCTCGGTAATATCCTGGATTTTGGACCTGATAAGTGCACCCTGTACTTTTGTATCTAGCAGGTTGCCCAAAACCATTATTTTACTGATGAAGGTGTCCCTCGATTTTTTTTTTTTTTTTTCTCCCATGGACTCACTCCACTATACCAGTCCTCGGATCTCCGATGTATCTGGTGATGACACGTGTGACATTTCGAGCATTCTGTCGACATAATAGTCTGATTTGTTCCCAGGGTCCAGTCATTACCTTTAATAGGTAAAATCATCTCTCTTTTGTTAAGAATCAGCCATATATTATTCAGCGTGTCTTTAAAACTTTATACTCATGAATTAAAAGCAAATTGAAATGTAAGTTGGAAATTTGGGTAAGATTTGGTCAGGTATGATTATTCTAATAAATACCTTTCCTGAGAGCATCTTACAAGTTTTTAAGATGTAAAAATTTTGCTTAAAAACGACTGTCGACTGTTTCATATATAAAATAATGATGAAACATACAAACCTGACAGGTCCTGAACTGGCAAGGACTTCGCAAGTGTAGCGAGCTACGCTAAAAACAAAACAAAATTAGGCTACTTTACCCAACACTACACATCCAGGGATGATATTCCATCAAATCGCTAAAAACATTAAGTAATCCTTGGAGATCAAACTGTGGTTGGAGGACCCTGTAGCACTTATATCCCCCCGAGAAAAAATAAGCATTCAAGAACGTTCCACCATCCAGGTAAACGTGACTAGAAGGACCGAGGACATCGCGGGAATTTTGGAGCTTTAGTTCCAAAATGAGGACAAGGTCTGTGATGTCATGCAAACTGACTTTAAAGCACTTATTGAATCCCAATGGCAACTGGATTTCTCTTGCCAATGAAGAAAAAAACTAACAAACTGAAAAACAGCAAATGAACCACCTTTTTTGCTTTATTGAAGCTTTTTTTCCCTTCTTTCTTCTTCTTTTCTTTTTTCTTCTTCTCAACAAACAGAACCACAGATCTGTTTATTCTCACAGCGGATTTCACAGAGCTGTGTCCAATCAACTCTCCAATGGCCAAAGCCACCCCCTCCACGCTGCACAGAGAGCCACTGGCACCCACCTTCATGCCATACTCCTGCGTGTGATTAGAGAACCCCCCCGGCATTAGCCGTAGCATCTGAAGATGCCAACCGGCCAGATCTGAACCTCTTACTGCTCCCCTGGTGCTGCTCTTACCACTGCTCTATTGGTCATGGTTCATCCTTGATGGGTTAAATATAGTCATCCAATTTCGCTGATGTTGTGTTGTACGTACAACTGAATGTGACCATAAAATGCTTTCTATTCTTCTAATTCAATATGTTTCTGAATCAGATTTTGTGTCATCCGGGGTGTGAATTTTAGATTTTTTGGAGCAATGGTGGTCACATCAAATCATATGTCACAGGACACTGGCACTATTTAAATGGCCAACACAGTAATTAGGAGTTAGTATGCTTGTGGTGAACAGTACTGAGATTTGCCATTTTAGTAAACCCAAAACAGCAGCATAATGATGGCTTTTAATTCATATACTGTTCCCTCTTTTACTGTGTGTGAGTCATAATTTAATTGTTAAAATCATTGACATTAATTTTTCCACAATACAATCAATGTACAAATTGAATGTAGAATCTCTACAGTTAAATACATACTTTTTCCATTTCTACCTGAACTAAATAACTATGTCCCCTCATTCTGTTGTAACAGGTTATGAAAGGTGCAAGAATTGTTTTGTTTGGACAGGCTAGGATGCAACCAAAGACAACTGTTGTATCATAACCGCAAGGCAGAAAATATCTTAGCAGAAAAGATCAGCAGTAGATAATTAAGTATATCTCCTGACAACTGTCCTTTTCTTTGGAGCCACCTCTTAGTAAATTTGTTCTTAAGCAGTAAAAATGATACGACCAATGATTGAAAGAACAAAAAAAGAAACAATAATTAAGTACAACGCCTTTCACGTTTTCCCCCCTAAAAAACAAATTATGTTACATATTGTATAGTAGCAAGCTGTGGATTTCGCTCAGTCAGTCTAATTTGAACACACACGGAACATAGGAAAATGACCAAAGCCTATTAAAGTGGTTGGCCTCATTTATAACTTCACTGTTATAACTTCACTAAGCGATTGAAAACATGATTACAAAATAAGAAAGGACCTAAGTGTATAACCCCTATCAAATAAAAACATCTTTGGTAAGATAAACTAGTCCTTCAGTTCATAGTCCATAAACCACAGTCCTTGTCTCCTTTCTCATTTCCATATTGCATTTCATTTCCAGTCAACACATGAGGCTACAATATTTGTAAAAAAGACAATTTAGTATTGTAAATCAATAAAATAATGCCAACCATCATTCATAAACATAATGTGCAGTCAAATATGTCCAATTCAATGTATAATACAATGAATTACAAAAAGTGTCTTACAAATGTAATAGGTTGTCATGCCTGCTTTATCCGTCTTTCGCTGTTTTTTGTCTTTAAGGGCAGTAAGATAAAATGAACTAAGAGTGTATATCCATCAGGGATAGGACCTACATTGAGTTTACAAAGACGTTGTGGGATCATTTGGACCTTCAGACCCGATGGGATATTGTGTTTTTATGAGGTCTGTGCAATAATCTATTCGTAGGGCTGACATGTCATTAGGCTTTATTGATGTCCAATTCATCGGCTCACATAAAAACACCATTATTTGTCATGATAAAACTTTTACGCTGGCACAGACTGATTAAATGGTTCCATAGGCTGCAGGAGCTCCTGTATTTAACCTTCAGCAACAGCCATGTTATGTGTATATTGGAGCCAAACTGACAATGCCTCTGATTCTAGTTTATCATATATTTGATTAATTCATTAGCATAACAACACAGTGTTTTTTTTTTCTTTCAAATTGATCGTTCAGTAATAAGCCGTATTTGATAAAAAAAAAAGAGGGCTTATGCTAGTTTTAGTCCAAGATCATTTTAGATGTGCCTCTGACTGTGGGCAAACATTTTTTTTTTTTACTTTAAGTTAGCAAACTAAGCCTAACTGTTTTAGAAAACTGCAGCATATTTTGGCAATTTTTTCGATCATCAGCCTTGACAGGATAGACACGTGTTGATCCATTGGATGACAACCACATACAGCCGGATTTTGAAATGAATTTGGCCTACAGCAGAAGTTGCTTGATTGGAGTTGGACATCCAAATATGATATTTTTGGATGTCCAACTCAAGCAGCTTTTGATGTAGGCCACATTCATTTTAAAATACTGGCTGTATGTGGTTGCCATCCAATGGACCAACAGTGTCATATCCTTCAGTTGTTTAAATGTCTGCATTAAGTGAATTCTTTGCAAAAGCCTAATCATACCTTGTCTAGGCCCACAAGTTGAGTTGCAAAGACAACATTGTCTGGTTTAAGTTTGACTTTTTTCATTACAGAAGTATAGCTGACTTACAGTGTTTCTGTTAATACTCTCAAATTTGGTACATGCTAATTTCCAGATCGTGCCCTTGCCACTTTTTAAATTTTTATATCATATCCACCATTTTCTAATTTCAAATACAGAAACGAGGGGTTATGATGAAATTATTCACCACACATAGATACATACACCATAAACAGATGGATCTGTAATTCTGCAGTCATTCAAATGTTCTTTTTGGAAAAAATAAAATTAACCTCTCACTGCTCCAGGCCTCCCCTTTAATCTCCAGAAATATCCTCAACTAAAATAATAAAATATGAAACAAATACTGCTGAGACTTCTGAACATACACTTGAGCTGAAAAGTGTTAATTGCAGAATATTGTATTCTCTTACATCTACTCCTGGCACCTCGGGTCCTATTTCTTCTTCTCCTCTCACCTTCATATTTAACGAATTTTCAAGACCTCTTTTAAAATTTTTATTTCTCATCCTCAGTAGGTTTTTCAATACATTTTCACAATTGATTTTGTATTCTTTCCTTGATTAATAGTGATATGTTTTGTCTCAATCACCCATGTATTCACTTTTTTCATTCCTCATGTATTAATGTTTTATTCTTTTAATTTCTTATTTAATTTGTCTTAATTTATCTTCCTCTACTCTTTGTCATACCGGTCGTAATTTTCCACCATCTTAGCATTTCTTACTCTTTTAGCTCTCCATGCTTTTGGTTTTTCCATTTTTCCTTACAATCCAACTTTGTACCTCAGTTGAAGAATAACCCTTTTGTTGATGACTGGTGATGCCCAACCAGAGTGGAAATTACACAAACTTATAATAAGCTTGGAGGAATTTCACAAAAAGAAAAGTATGGCATGAGCCCAGGAAATTGTAAGTGAACATGAAGAGATTAGACATCCTTCTTAGATACAACAAAACAACAGAAATCATGATTCTTTGAGAACCAGTTTTCCTCCACATCCTCACCACAGAAGCCTCATTTATGAAAGAGGTGCATATCATGTATTTGTTAAGTGGCTTTGTAATGCTGATTTAATAGATATAGCCTCTGTGGTATAATAATTCTACAGAACAACTTGCTACTGCATGCATTTTCCACTGTCCTCTGGGGAAATACAGAAGATATTTGCCATTCTCCTCTGACTTTGAAAGGGTTTAGCAACATGAATTATTTCTGAGAAGAACGAATAAAAAGTTACAAGTTGCACTACTAGTTTACTACTGAGGCTAGAGTAGAAGTAAATGAATTGTTCAACAGTTCATATATCATGATCAGCAGCTGTGTAGAGATTCATGTTAACATGTTCAAATGACAGAATTTGCATATGAATTTGATTTTCTTAGTCAACTTGACATCCTTCCCATCCTCAGAATTGTAAATCAAAGGTATGGCATTTTTATAAACTTGTCAACTACTATTGTTTGTTTGTTTTTTTCAGTAACTGTTATTGCATAAAACAGTTGGAACTGGGAATAAAACAGGTCTAATTCACCCATAAAGCAATGCCAAATAACACCAAACCATGCAGGGACCTGTATGCTCCATGGTTGCTTTGTGTGGCTGAACCTTGTTGATAAGGGATGCTATCCAAATAAAGATGAAAAAGGGCAATTATCTTTTTTATAGCTTGGTATAGATCCATCAGCTTTCTCAGGAGGGCCTTCCTCCAGTAAATGACTACCCCTTTGGAGGAGATTTTCCAGGTCACTGAACCAAGGTGAATAACCACCAATACACGAGTACCCACTTATACACTAATGGGCAGAAAATATAGGTGGAGAAATGCACATAGAAATGTTTTCTTTCAGACAAACAGTATCACATAGACCTCTCTTTCTTTTCTACTGGACATCAGGAAATGCTATTGCTTCCTGTGAGATATTTGGTAATGAACATGTGCCTGGCATGGACAGGGGCCACACATAAACTCTGTCCACCTGTGTCAAGGAATGACAGCCAACTTGTTACATCCCTCATGGACCCCACTCAGCCTGCTCCACCAGGAAGGAAAGTAATTGTAAGTATTATTGATTGGCACAGCAGATCTACACTGTCCGGTGGGTAAACAAGATGGATGGAGCTGTCATGTTGTCATCAGGCAAGGTTTTCTGACATGTCTCAGGGCCTGTACAACACAGTCCAGGTTTAATGAGGCGTAGAATGAGCACTAAAGTAGCACAGCTCAGACTGCAGATGGAAATTAAGGAAAGAAAATATGTTTAAACACAACAGATTACACTTTTTCCCCCTGGTATCAGTAGTCCATCATTAAATGCAATGCATTCAGAGTGTTTTAAAATGAAAATGTACACTCATTTCAAGGGTAGTTTTTCATCTACATTGAAATCATATCCTGCAGTCTAACCTTTCAGCCTTCCACTAAACAAAGCGAAAAATTGCATAAACAAGACTGAGGGCTTGATCAAGTGTGAAAGCAGTGTTGGTATCACAGCCTTTGACCTAGTGGTAATTTTCCATTCCGTACCATGTCTCCAAAGAACCAAACTCATCTTTTTCCCCGGGATGTTGCACTCGGAAATTTCTTTGTTGAGCTAACATCATTGTAGAACTACAGGTAGACATGTGACTCCTTCTTCTTCCTCTTCTTTTCCTTTCGGCTTTCCCCTTCAGGGATCGTCAAAGCGAATCAAATTTCTCCATCCAACCCTATTCTCAGTATCCTCATCTCTCACGCCAACTACCTTCATATCCTCTCTCACTACATCCAGAAATCTTCTCTTTGGTCTTCCTCTAGACCTCCTGCCTGGCATCTCCAATTCCAGCATTCGTCTGCCTATATAGTCACCATCCCTCCTCTGTACATGATCGAATCATCTCAGTCTGGCTTCTCTGACAATCTCTCCAAAACATCTAACATATGGCGTCCCCATGATGGACTCATTCCTGATCTTATCCATCCTCATCACTCCCAAAGAGTAACTCAACATCTTCATCTCTGCTACCTCCAGCTCTGCCTCCTGTCTTTTGCTCAGTGCCACTGTCTCCAAACCATCCAGAATCGCTGGTCTCACCACTGTTTAGTACACTTTTCCTTTCATTCTGGCTGATATTCTTCCTTCACATAGAACCCCTGAAACCTTTCTCCACCCATTCCAACCTGCTTGAACCCTTTTCTTTATCTTTTTTCCACACTCTCCATTGCTCTGGACTGTTGACCCTAAGTACCTGAAATCCTCCAACTTCTTGATCTCCACTCCCTGTCGCCTCACCGTTCCATCCGGGTTCCTCTCATTCACACACATATATTCTGTCTTGCTTCGACTAACCTTTATCCCTCTCCTTTCCAGAGCATACCTCCACCTCTCAAGATTTTCCTCAAGCTGTTCCCTGCTCTCACTACAGATCACAATGTCATCTGCAAACATCATGATCCATGGAGATTCCTCTCTAACCTCATCTGTCAGCCTGTCCATC
>CAAKHD010008460.1:0-20876 GCA_901007705.1 Fistularia tabacaria | reverse complement strand
GAGCAAACCTCCACCTCTCAAGATTTTCCTCAAGCTGTTCCCTGCTCTCACTACAGATCACAATGTCATCTGCAAACATCATGATCCATGGAGATTCCTCTCTAACCTCATCTGTCAGCCTGTCCATCACCACTGCAAACGAGAAGGGGCTCAGAGCTGTTCCCCGATGAAGTCCCACCTCCACCTTGAACTTCTCTGTTTCACCGACAGCACACTTCACCATTGTCTCACAACCAGCATACATGTCCTGGACCAGTCTAACATACTTCTCTGCTACTCCAGACTTCCTCATACAAAACCAGAGTTCTTCTCTCGGCACCCTGTCGTATGCTTTTTCTAGGTCTACAAAAGTGCAATGCAGCTCTCTCTGACCTTCTCTCTACTTCTCTATTAACATTGGCCAAACAAATACTGCATCTATAGAACACTTTCTAGGCATAAAGCCATACTGCTGCTCACAAATACTGACTTCTTCTCTGAGTCTAGTTTCCACGACCCTTTCCCATAACTTCATTGTGTGGCTCATCAACTTTATCCCTCTATAGTTACTGCAATTCTGCACATCCCCCTTATTCTTTGAAATTGGCCCCATCCCACTTCTTCTCCACTTTTCAGGCATCTTCTCTCTCTCTAAGATCCTGTTGAGCAATCTAGCTAGAAACTCTACCGCTACCTCTCCTAGACACTTCCATACCTCCACAGGTATATCATCTGGACCAACTGCCTTTCCATTCCTCATCCTCCTCACTTCACTTTTACTAATCTCTGCTATTTTGTGGGCCACAATAGTCATTTCTTCTACCCTTCCTCATTCATCAGCTCTTCAAAGTACTCTTTCCATCTTCCCATCACTCTTCTAGCATCTGTCAATACATTTCCCTCTCTATCCTTAATCACATGGATCCGCTGTACATCCTTTCCGTCTCTCTCTCTCTGTTTTGCCAACCTGTATCAATCAGTCAGATAGACATGTGACTCCAAACCAAATTTTTAGGTAAGGTGATGCTAATGATCTTTTGATCAATTGGATAGATATGGGTTTGTTTCTATATAAAGGCACATGAAGGAACATGTCGGAATAATGTTGGATGTTGCTACATAAGACAAATGCATATTGGTATATTGGCATCACCATGTACTTACTTGGCAGGTCTTCACAAGGACATCAATATCAGGACAAAATGTCTAATTTTCTCACTTGATGGTATAACGTCAGAAGGCACTTACCCAAATATACCAGCAATACCTAGACATTGTAACTGCTTATCATTTTGTTTTTTTATCTTTAATTTGCATGAGATGTCGACAAAGAATTGGTTATCCAAAAGCACCAATTTGATTATGAATGGATAAATCATACACCATTTCAGCCCTTTTGAACAGCCTAACATAAGGTTGATCTCAAAATAACAGAATAGGCAATTCCACATCATGAAATTACACTGTGTCATGTGTTTTGAATGTTGAAAGCTATCAGACTCACTCACATCAGCTTTTTCAATGGCAATGCCCATAAGTTTACATTAAAAATTTGTTTTTACAATAAGCAAAACGACACATTTTTATCTCAAGTTTATATGACATGATATTTATATTATGATATGATAATCTGTATTGCATGTAGTGAACCATCTGTTGTTCAAATTTTATTCACATTGCATTTTTTATTTTTCATTATGAAGAATAAACAGGGCGCCACAGTGGTGCAGTGCTTAGCACTTAACTACAGCGTTCAGACCAAGCAGCTTGGCCGGACGCCGGTTCGCGGGACCAAGAAGAATGCAGAGCTCCCGCTTCGCACCAAGAAGGAGCAGGTCATCCTGAAGCCCGAGGAAGTGTGCGATCCACCTCGGCCATATTGCCACAACTGGCTCAGCCATCCTCGCCCACCAGGACTCTCAGGCTACCGGAATTCTGGCAGAGCAACCCGGACGCCTGATTTCAGCATGTGGAAAGGCTGTTCCACCTGCGGGGACTTCTTGCAGTTGAAGGCAGGTACTTTTTGGTCGTTGCAGTGCTGGATTAGCTCATACCCCAACAGAACGTTAATAGCTGGATACAAAATGGACTCCTGGGAGAAGTGGAGGATCATGTGCCTGTCAGTCCTGTCAGTGGAGGAGGCTGCAGATATTTATATCTTTGGATTTATGATAAGAGGTATGCTGCTGTTTGGAGCTGGTGGTTTCCTGATTTATCGCAAAACGTGGAGAAGCTGGCATTAATTGACAAACTGCCTGTCATGATTTTTTTTTAAATTATTTATTTAAAGGGACAATACATATTCATGAACATAGAAATGTAAATATGGCAGATTTAGCCAGTGGCTACTTTCTATCCGTAGTACCTGGCAGATCAAGAAAATATGTAGACATAGGTTTATAACATTGACAATCAAGAACAACGATCATCCACAAACATTCACTCAGACATCAGTCAGAATGGTTTGAGGAATGATCGACACCGTGTCTTTTGCCACCTATCCATGCAAGAAGGAGTTGAGCTCTAGGTGCACGCTAACTTTTTAGCATCGGGGGACATGTACCAATATTTGCTAACAAATTCCTTTCCATTGCTAACAACAAACCACATTTTCCACCGCGTGTGCGAGGTACTGTGTGGAGCATTTCAACCTCACGGTGTGACCACCCGTTTTTGTGCACGGGGCAGCGCCTAGACGTGGCCAAGCTAGTGACTACTAAGCAGAGTTTGCAACCATGGGACGCCTGGGGATGGTGCGGCGGTCCAACTGCCAGTGGGCCTGTCCGTTCTGCATAGTGCCCAAAACCAACGGGTCATGGTAGGCATGGTGAACTTCTACAACTGTTTCCTCCCTCATGCTGCCCACCTCTTTCAGCTGCTTTACGGGGCTCTGCCATCCAGGTGGGGGAGCGACATGGTCGACTGGACTCCGGAGCGGGTTTGGGCTTTTGATGGGGCTAACGCAGCCCTTTTGACCCATCCAGCACCCGAGGTGCCCGCAGCATTGACGCCCGACATGTCTGACGTCACTGTGGGGGTCGAGGTTGAACAGCGGTTGGTGAATGGGTGGCAACCCCTTGCGTTCCTTAGCCTCAAACTCCAGGATAGTGAACGAAAGTTCAGTGTGTTTGACAGGAAGTTGTTAGCCCTGTATTTAACCCTGCCCAGGTTCCCCACCATGGTTGGCCTCCGTCCAGGACACCAGAAGCGCCTCCAAGGGTCCAGCATCCGGGGTCCCTGGCTGTTTGGACCAGGGAGTGATGCAGTTGTTTTGGCAGGCCAATCAGGCCTCCCGTGAGGCATTAGTTTGTGCCTGAGAATGTGGCCTGAGAATGTGGAGACTGAGCATTCAGAGTGCAAAGATCTTCATTGGCAGAGGCAGACTGATCAAGAAAAGCCAACTGGGTGAAATGAAGAATCAAAACACACACACATACACGCACACACACATATCTATGTGTTTGTACATGCGTAGATATGAATATGCATATTTAGATAGATAGATAGCCAAAACATAATGGCAAAGTTGAGAAAACGAGCAGAAGCTCACGGTATGTTGCAGGTGGTACTTACAACAATAGCAAGGAATAGCAGTGCAGCAAAACCCAGAAGCACAAGCCATGGCTTCAACCCACAGTCCTGCTGTGTGACAGGCACAGCTGCTATTGCCGCCACACAGTCCCCCCACCCAATGAACATCCAGGTAGGGCCGCTTGAGTTGAAAGACAGCCACTCGTTGTAGGACATGATCAGCCTGGCGAAGCAGCTGTGTCATCCTCCAGCCAAAATTGTTTGGTGAAACATGTTGTGCAGGGGGTCCAGATAAAGCACAGCAAGGTGAAACACAGTCCACTGAAGGCTGAAAATCAGAATGCTTGGCTCCTGCAGACATAGCCTCAGTCCTGGAAAGAGGGTGACCACGACAGTAAACCTAGGTCTGACAAATGACTGCATCAGTCATTAAATGTGCAAGCTCAAGCCAATCCAACGTGATGAACTTTCTATATACCCACCCATATTTGGCCCAAAACCCTTAAGGCCCATCTCGAGAACCTGAATTAGGCAATCGTATGGAAATTGGAGGGGGGAGTGGTAAGCATCATGCTGCACAAAAACAAACTGAGCCGACATCAGCTCTGACAGCGCTGTCAGACAAAAAGGATAGACAGTGCAGAGCTCTTAGGAAAAAATTCAGAAGAGATGCAAGGCGGGTGACTGAGCACCAGCTCAGAAGGCAAATCTGCAGAGTTCTCATCCAAGGACCATCATCCAAGGCAAACAATAGCGCTGTGTATCCGCACACCCAAGGACCTTGCCAGCACTAACCTGAGCTCTGACACCAAATGGGGTACCCTGTTGGAGGGGATATCTGACAAACTGTGGACATGTGGACACGTGTGACCCAGATATAAAGAAATGTGCATGCCATGTCAGTGGATGTTGTAGATGACAGAGGGATTAACTCTTGCTACCTTGTGGTCTGATCCACCATAATAAGCAGGTGTGAAAAATTGCAAATGCAGAGGGTGCCCATAAGGTCAACATGCTGATGGTTGAACCGCCTGGCTGGAATAAAATAAATACTTCAAACTTCACTGTTGCACTCTAAACGCTACATGGAGCATTATTTCAGCTTGGTCCTTTCTAATATTGACAAGGAGCTTCCCAAAGTCAGAGATCCTCGCAAACACAAGATGAACATGTGGAAACGTAACTCAGAGAAACATACTTTTTTTCAAACAGTTACAAAACAGTCAGTTATTGTTAAGTTGTGTTTTTTCCCTCCTCCACACTAAAACAAGTCAAAACAGAACATCACTCTGCTCTCACTGGTATACATGTGAAGGAGTGACTTCATATGCCACAACTGAATTCAAACTAGATATTAAAGAGATTGTGAAACCCAATCATCAAAAAGAGGCTCTACATACTCCGCAAGGAGTCTGTTCTCGCTCTGGCCAAGACTTCTCATACTTCGCAAATAATACACGTTCAGAAAATGTTGCCACGTTAATATGACATTTTCCAGTCCAATCACAGCTTGAAATGTGTCCAGTTTCATATTAACCAGTCCAAATCTTAACCTGGCCAAAAGTCAATAACATAGTACAGTCAGTGAACCAAATCTGCAGGACAACCACAAGAGCCACAGAAAAAGAAAAACGATGCAAAAAACACATGCCAATCAAGTCTATCTATAAACAATAGGACTCTGTACCATTGAAAGTGCCACAAATAAAAATGAATAAAGAATACAATTTCTCAATAAATAAACAGAAATTCAAATACATGTACTAAAATATGCACATCTAATTGTGTCTCATATGTGGATACATAGGCTCTACAGTAATTGATGGTGCATTTACTTGTATATTGATTAATGTATCAATTGATAGATTTTAATAGATCATTAATCGTTTATTCTTGTTCATACTTCTAGCAGGTTATGAAGCTTGCAGCATGCACAGTCTTTTTTTACAAAAATCTATGAATAGCATTGCTTTAATCAGGCAGAATTAAATAAATTATTCACAGTGTTCTTTTACCGCAACTTTAAGAACAATTGAACTATGGTCAGTGACAGCCGGCCCTGTCAGCAGACTAATACATAGAAGCATCAAATCTCCCCAACAAGTGCTGATGTCCAGTTGTTCTTGCTCAAAGCAAAGTGAGACATCTGAAGGCACACAGTGCTTGGTCCTTAAAACAATAGTTTCCTTAGCAACTCTGAACTCTTCAACTTCCAGCCACAGTCTGTCGATGGCCTGATTAGTTGAGAAGCCTTCTGACGCTACATATCTCCTCTGGCACTCCAAGGTATCCTCCAGGCATGAGAAAAACAAGTCCTTTACCACACTTTGGCAACACTATGTTAGCCAACTCCTTACTTGACAGCAAATATCAGGTTTCAAGAATGCAAACCAGTTAAATCTGCCAACAGCGGGTGCAGACCTCTGGCGAAGTCCTTATTGGCTCTGCCCACGGTAGAACTTATTTGAGGTACTCTATTGGATATTTTCTTGTGAAAACAAGATGTTCAAAACATAATTTGGAGTCCATCCATATCCTCTTATGAATATGATATCTCCCCCAAAACAAATTCATTGTACGAAAAATGTTTTTCTCTCTCTTGAAGCAATCAAAATTGAAAAAAAAGTAATTTTCCTTCAGTTGAATCATATGTCCAGTTTCCCGAGCAACATACTGTACACCCACCCAAAATGTCTGAGTAAATGAGCAATAAAACAAATGAGAAATTATTTCCTCTTCCATTCCAATAAAGCTACAAGAGTACTCAATGTACATTCTAAATCTTTTTAAAACAAAAAAATTTTGCTTGATATATTTGATGCATCATTTTTAGGAATTGATAAGACAGCATTTTCTTCCAAATTCCACACAGTTATGTCCAAAAGGATTTTGTTGAGGGCATATATTTTAGGGCTATATTTTAATATGAAACTCTTAATGTGTTTGTTGGTATAGATGTTTTTAGTGATGTCCATTTCTCCAAGGAATATATTGTGTCTACTACGACTGCTATCACTACATACTTGTGGCATAACAGGAAACCTGCCTTTTGAGAGAAATTCCTACAATAAAAACTGCCTATTAGCATCATTGAGTTTTTGTTTGACAAGAAATAATACCTTTATTTATCCAGTTTTGGTAAAACAGAGATTCATTTTTAAAATTGAAAACGATGGTTATTCCATGTAGTATGTAAGAGGTGAAAAATCATGAATCAGATTAGAATCAGAATCAGAAATACTTGAAACTTTGATCAGTTTAGTTTTCCGTTTTATTTTGAATGTTTTGGCCTGTTTTTTTCAAATGCAAGTACCTCCAGACCGCCATTTCTACTTGTGTTACACAAAATGTTTTTATCTTTTATGTAGCAGATTGCTTTCGGTTGTAAATGATGACTGGCATTCCCGGTGACAAGGAAACATAAACAGCTGGAGATGCTCATTCAGCTTTGGATGTCAGTAAGCCTTGGAAGTAGTAAAATTATGATTCAGTGGCCCTCAATGGCCACATATTAAACTTCTTTACTATTTGTTCCACCAATTGATCAAAGTGTAAGTATTTGCATTTTAATTTTTCATTTTGTCAGTTGCAATAAACACATATGTGACAGGGATACAGCACACATTGGATAGGACACATTCCTTTTGTGGTTATAGTAAAGATTAGGTAATTTTTTTTTTATGCTGAGCTTGAAAAGTTTTTACTCTGTCTAGTGCCACACTATCAATGAAAAAAAGAAACATATTTGAATAAGTAACCATTGAGGCAGACACTAAAGGGTGTTGCCTCACACCCAGGGACTGAGGGCTTGGGGGTCGTGGTTACGGAGTGTGTAAGATATATATACTGGTGTACCCGAAAGTTCTACAGAGATTAACTGTTATGTTTTTTGTGTCTACGCATTAAAGTTTGAACCCCTCCACAACTCCGCCGTCATATTTCCTCGTCGACTCGCCACATTGGTGACGCCGACGTGATCATGTCTGATAGCGAGGAAATATGCCATTCCACCTCGGCCACATCGCCCCATCTCGCACAGCTGGCCCTGCCCATCAAGGCCGTCCGGCTGCCGGAGTCCTGGCAGAGCGACCCGGCTGCTTGGTTTCAGCGCACGGAGAATCGTGTTGGAGAAGACTAGGTACTTTTCGGTCGTCACGGCAATGGACCAGCAGGCCACCTGGCGGTCCATTGAGCTATTGCGCGGACAGGCGACTTTCCCTGCCAGCTTTAGGCGACAGGTTGGCCAGGGACCTTATGGAGGACAGGTTTATCACAACTGGGATCCGACGATGTCGGATTCATTTTTAAATATGTCCTCCTGCGGCAATTTCCGGCCCCTGTACGATGGGCCGTTCCGCATGCTGGAGGTTCCGCATACTGGAGGTTCCTCACCATGGTCGCCCCCCTTCTAGGACTCCTGCTGCACCTTCGCAAGGTCAGTGTTTGGCACCCCCTGATGTCCAGACGGAGGGATGCCGCAGCGGTTTTGGAAGATTGCTCAGGCCCCCCAGGAAGGACTAGTTGTTGCCCAGAGTCCCTTCTGGGTGTTCAGGGGGTGGCTGTTTGGCAGACACTAAAAGGTGTGGCCTCTCACCCAGGGACTGAGGGCTTGGGTTACGGAGTGTATATATGTTGGGGTTCCCGAAAGTTCTATAGAGATTTATTATTATGTTGGTGTGTCTACGCATTAAAGTTTGAACCCCTCCACAACTCCGCCGTCATATTTCCGCATCGACTCGCCTCACCATATTAAATGTGACATATGTGAAACTGACTTTATTAACCAATCGTTTCCTGGAGGTTCTCAAGCATCCAGGGGTCATAGGTTAATCTTGTTCAAATCTTGTCTTGGCATTTAAGTATAAGTATATTGTACAAGTATATAGTATCAGTTGTGACAATCTGAGAAGCCAGTATCAACAAGAAGAATTATCCACCTACCATTTGTATTTGACAGGTCCTCAATAACATCGCCCTTAAATTTTCCTTGTAATATCGCAATCCTTGCTACTATTACCACCAGGAAAACCATATATTTTTCTTTTTTTTTTTTTAATTATTATAGCTCAAAACATGAATACAATTGATTAATCAGTAATTGCTGCTCACCAGTTACTTGCTATTTACTAAGATGTACTCTTGAGTGTCAAGAATGGCACCTTCAAATAAAATGAATTATCAGTAGGATATAACACATCTCAGGTTGTCAATTTCTTTTGCTTTCTCTGTCTCTATCATTACTTTATTGTTCATCGGACATCACTTTTATTTCTCTCCCTTCCACAATGCCTTATTTCGCAGGGAGTAGGCCTGGCTGGTCAAAGTTGACTGCAGGTAGCTCAGTCTTCTCCTGTTAGGTATTCTTTGAAGGGAAGTTGGTTGTTATTCAGATAGATGTTTGTCTTGACTTGGCAGATCACTGGCTGTTCTGGACAGGAACCTGTTGTCAAATCCTCTGTCTGGTTTGGGCCTGCCAAATCTATGTAGAACATTCATCGCTGTAACAACCGATTCTGCCTCAGTAACAGGTAGCACAGCTCAACAGATGCCCTGGACTTGAGATTTGATGTTATCTTCACTTTTTTCAGGGACAACATTCAGACAGAGGTTTTTTGTCATTGGGTGTAGCAGTCAACTTCATTCAAGTTCAGTTCCATCTCAGAAACTTCTTTTCTTGAGCAGTTTGAATGCTGTTTGGGCTGAATTCTGTTTTATTAAGTCGCTGACTTCTTGATGGCAGAATGTTAGTGACTTCTTTATCTTCTCAGTCTGAGAAGTATTGTGGTGTAGAGGTCTTTTAATCGTTGCTGCTCTTTCATTTATCTGGTTTATGATGGTGGTTTTAAGGTCATCTGTTCATGTTGATTCACCCTGCAAGGCCAAGCTGTCACTTTTAGCCTTCCGAGCTGGATGCATGACTAGTGTGCTCGGAGAAGAAATACATCCTTTGCAGAAGTCAGCTTGACTGGCACAAGAGTGCACTTCTTTTAAATTCCTTCTTCTATCTTAATTTTAGAGTGGTAACCTCCATATCTCCTGTGCTACTATCTTCGCCTGAGTCTTCCATTATTAGCCTTAGCTATTAGCTTTAGACTAATTTTAGCTCTTCTCTACGATGTTCAAGAAGGCCAATAGCTTAAATAGTGGTAGGATGTTTCACGGGAAGTGTTTATTATCTATTCAAGAGCATTTCCTCACCCTTTTGGCAATGTGGGGGAGGTTGTAGAGATTGTGTGCGGTAATTCTTCCTCTTATTTCAGCTGACTCCCTAGGGTTCGTCATGTACAGCCACCATCTTAACCATACAATATGGCTAAAACAACAAATATACAGCAACAACACAGTGAAAATGGCATAGAGGGAAACAGGGCAGTTGTTTCAGATTGTTTAATGTGAGCGTCGAGCCACTGCAACAAGATGTACAGGGATAGGAGTGAAATCCTCCCATGGGGATTACCACTCTTTATCTTACAGTCGTTTTGGCCTTTGAGAATTTGTCGCAAAGATATTGACCTTTTTTGAGACAGATGTTTTTGCTGCACACTATGCTATGTGTGCCATTAGTGTGTCTTCATATGCCTCACTTGATGTGTTTCATAGATTTTCATACAACCTCATCACCTCAGCCAACAGAGCCTCAACACTGTCCTTCATTATACAACCTCCCACTTCAGCATATACCATATGCATTTCAAATTTCTGATTTCTGAAATTTGTGCATAATAGTTCTTGGACACCTCATGGGGAGAAAGTTCTGCTCAGATGAAGTGTGGAGGACAAACTGTGAAAACCCAAAGACCCAGGCAGTGAGAGCAGAACAAAGCTATTTTTCTCTTATAGCCATGGGAGTGAGAACTCTGCTTCTTGCAGAGTAAACATACAAGTTTATATACACATATAGATGCATGCGTTTATTTGTTCTGCACCTCTTTGTGATGGTGTGGTGTATTTTTTTGGCTTTAAATGCTGGTAGTTTGCCAACCCTGTAATAGATGATTTAAGGAAATTATATATTTCTATGCAAAAAAGGATATATACAGTATATCAAAGTAGGGAGTGCAAGGATTGAAAATACCTCAATAAAATGTAAGGTTTTACTGAATACAGAGAAATGATTCCCTTCTTTATTAAGGTTTGGACAAACACCCTTGTGTGTTATTATGCATACTGGTTAATCTTGACTTTAGTGTTTGACCTTCAATCGACTACCAAATGCCACAGCACCTAATGCTGGAGATTACATTCTAACTCATGCAAAAAAAAAAAAAGAAAAAAAGGTTGACTTTATGGATGACTCTTGCAGAGAAAACAAAGAATGAAAATATAAAACAAGGGCCGTTAAGAGGTTATAAAAACATAATACAGTTTGAGAGTTCTATTGCCATACTGTCATTAGATAACAGCACATTCAAGATTGCATCAACAATGTTTAAAGGCCATTTATGTTTGACCTTTTTCTCTGTATAAAAAACAAAACAAAACATAACTGTTGCCATTTCATTAATTCAGCATTATTTTTAGGATGTCTTTATAACCAGATTGATAAATACTGTTGGTCCTGCCAGGAGGTACTATGAGTCAGAGTGATCTGAATAGGATGGCAGATAGCAGGCATTGTTGCCAAACAGCATGAGTAGCAACGATAATTGGTCGGGAAACAACTTTGTCTTCAAAAATGTGACATTGAGGAAAAATATTTAGAAGATGAACTTTTTTGCTCTCAATGAACAACTGCAGTCCGTTTACAGCAAAGTATTTCTTTCTGCCTCAACTGTTGTGACAAAGGAATTCAGAGTTTACAGATATACTTCCGTTACATAGCTTATTAAAGCATCCTTAGGCTGTGCTGATGCTCTATATATTGAAAAGAAATGATCCATGTAATACCTGTCCTTCAACCTATGATGTGATGCACCAAATCAAAGAACACCTCTTTGGAAAAATGTCTTGAATTTTGTGGTTTGTAGAATGAAAAATTGCTTCAATAAACCTACCTGGTAACCACTGCAAATTTCTAGAAAAGGGAAGCAGCACACTATATCCTGTGGTTTTCAGTACCTTAGAACAGAACAAAAGGCTCACTGACTGTTGAAACATTCACTGTTGATTGGGTTTAGTTTTAACATCAATGTGAAATTCATCATATTGAAAGCTGCTTTAAACATTTTTTCATAATTTTTATTTTTGTTATCTATTTGTCATGTGAACACATGGCTCCTTTTATGACAGGGGTGCTTGTTGTGGAAGAGCTATACATATATGAGTTAGTTCTAAAAGCTTCTTGTTCCACCGACCATTTCAGGTTTATGATCAGTGTAAATCAGATATTCTCTTTTTCAGATTAATTCTCAACCCTTTTAACTGCATATTTACCAGCTAGAGCAGGCCACTGAATGAAGATAAGCCTAAGGAAACTTTTTGCATTATTCAGTAGACAATCAAAATGTTGACCATTGATTGGCAATTAAGTGGCCAGGGAACTATATCTTAAACTGGGGTGAAAGCAGATCAAAAAGAAATGTGACATTTTATCCAATTCAATGACATATGTTAATATAATCAGTTTTCCACTCATAAGTTTGCCGAATGAATGTAAAGGTGAATATGTGTCAGTATTGTGTTTACGTTCAGTTTCTGCAGCCCTAAGTTTTTAATGGTCATCTATTGGTGCACAATGCCGTTCAAAAAAAAATCGTGTTTATGTACAGCTTGACTTCATTCCATGGTTTTTCGTGGTCTAAACAGGTACATCAATTTCCAGAACAATGGGGAGAGCGATGCAATGTAAATGCAGATCTGAGCTGCCCTTTCATAGTTTAACCAAGGGTTACAATTACAGTATGTTTGCAAAGAGTCCACGCTCTTTCATAACAAATATGTACTTAATCTAGATCTGACCATTTTGGACTCACCTTGAAACATGTCTCTGCTTTATATCAACACAAATTGCCTCTCTGACAGTAGCAGGTGGACCATGCAGGTGACCGCATGGTGGACTCCTTTATGTATGGTGAGGGGGATTAACATGACGGTGCCTTGTGCATATGGCAGAGATCAAACAATTAACCTGCCCATGATTTGCTAAGCCATCAGGGTGCAGTAATTAGAGCTAAGTGGCCCTGAGACCAGACTCTAGTAATTGGCAAACTAGTGTCAAGACAGTGCCAGACTCACCACATCTGTGTGGGAGTTTGGCCTTTCACATCTTGACTGTTTTTAGATCCTGTAACAGTGTATGTTATTTCATATTTACTGTGTAGAAAGGTCAATCCATTGTTCTTCAGTACTTGCAGAAAAAGTTCTTTCACTTTTTTTTTCAAATCCGGTGTTCATAATCGTAAACACCATTGTGCGTCTCTAACTCCTATAACTATAAATCACAGTGGTGAAAAAGTACGCCGGGGAGATACCACATTTGTTAACACTTGGATTACTGCAGGCAAAGGAAGTTACTGAAATGGAATCTTGGTAATAGTATTGATAAATCATTTAAAATACCTACTTTGTTAGATTGTGTGATTAAATAATGTAGTTGCGCTGTAAATTATGTTTCCTCAAGGTGAAGGCCATTGTTCATAACATAGTCAGCCACCATTGATGCTCTGGTAAAACTTGGTTGACTGAAAAAGGGTAAAAGATTCAAGATGTTCATCTTGAATCCTGATGGATTCAAGTTGGACTGTTACCTTTTTTATATACCAACTGGGATCTCTTAAGGTGCTTTTGAATCCTTCTAAAAACCAGAAATAAGTAGCTAGATCATAGATGGTTCAAAATTACCCTTAATTTTGAATGGACGAGTTTTCTATTGTTGGATATTTGCATCAACCCCAAGTGTAGACAATACAGGCATCAGGAACACACATCATTCTCTTGTTTCATGATCTCTTGTTCTGCTTTTTTCATTGTAAACAAGTGGACACTATTAACATGTATAATATGTATACAATGTACATATAAATGCATGTGTGTGTGTGTTTGTGTGTGTGTGTAAGTATAAACACACATGATACCAACATGATTTTTGTTTGTTTGTTTGTTTGTTTTTTTTAACTGGAGGTAACACAGGCTTTTCCAAAAAGATGATGTATTCACTGTCTCTGTGCAAGTTGAAACCATCTTAATCCGGCTTCTTTGACTTTCTCTCCTAAAGTATCTAAAATGTGCTGTCTCTCTGATGATGGACTTGTTGTAGATCCTATCCATCTAAGTCACTCCAAAAGAGAACCTCAACACCTTCATCTCTGCTACCTCAAACTCTGTTTCCTGTATTTTCCTCAGTGCCACTGTTCAAACTGCACAGCACTGCTGGTCTCACCACTGCCTTTCCTTTTATTCTGGCCAATCTCTTTTGTGAATGCTTTTATCATGTATTAATGCTTACAATTTTCTCCACCTATTTCAAGTGGCTTCAAACCGTTTCTTTATCTTTTTTTTCACACTCTCTATTGCACTGGACTATTGACCCTAGGTAGTCAAAATCCTCCACCTTCTTGAGTTCTACTCCCTGTCGCCTCACCATTCCAGTTGAGTCCCTCTAATTCACACATATGCACTCTGTCTTGCTGTTGCTAACCTTCATTCCTCTCCCGTCCAGGGTATAAATCCGCCTCAGGAGATTTTCCTCCACCTTCTCATGATCAACTGCAAACACCAATGTCCACGGATCTTTCTGTCTGACCCTATCCGTCAGCCTGTTCATCAACACTGTTAACAAAAGACGAGGCGCAAAACTGGTCCCTGACGTAGTCCCAACTTGAACTCATCCTTCACATCTACAGCACACCTTCCAACTGTGTCACAGCTCTCACACAGGTCCTGCATCAGTCTAACATACTTCCCTGCCACTCCAGACTTCCTCATGAGGTACTGTACTTCCTCTTCCCACACTCTGGTGTATGCTTTTTCAGATCTTCAAGGTACAATGCACCTTTCTGTGACCTTCTCTGTACTTCTCGGTCAACATTCCTAATGCAGGTATCACATCTGTAGTACTTTATTTAGGCACCCCACTATTTATCATGTTCAATGCCATCCTCACCTCACCTTTACCAATCTCTGCCACTTCATGGTCCACAATTGTCACCTTCTTACCCTACACTGTATTTCATGCCCTCACTCATCAGCTCTCCAAAGTACCCTCTTCATCTTTCCGTCACTTGTCTGGCAACTGTCAATACATTTCCCTCTCTTTCCTTAATCACCTGAACCAGCTTCACCTCCCTCCCATCTCTAAATCTCTGTTTTGACAACCTATATAAATCATTCTCTCCCTCCTTATTTTCCAACTTGCTTACAAGTCATCATACATCTTTTGTTTGCCCCCCACTACCTTTACCTTGCGCAGCATCTCCCTGTACTTCTGTCTGCTCTCTTCAATCCCCTCAATGACCCATTTCTTCTCTGTCAATCTCTTTGTCTGTATGTACTCCTGCACTTCCTCATTTCACCACCAAGTCACACCATCTGCTTTTCTTCAACACAACACACCAAGTACTCTTCTACCTTAAACCATCATTCTGTGCTACACTTTCACCTACCACTACTTTGCAGTCAGTGCTCTCCTTCCAATTGCATAATCAATCCAAGATGTTGTCTACCTATGTACCTGTCTCGTCTAGAAGAAAGTGTTCACGAAAAGCTATTTTCATCCTTTTTGCAAAGTCTACTATCATATGTGCCTCTAGGTTCCTATCTTGGATACCAAAGCCAGCAAACACTTCTTCATCAACTCTATTACCTGCACCAACAGGTTCAAGTCTCCACCATTTACCACTCTTTCACCTCTCTTCTGTATCACTTCATCTAACTCAATCCAGATTTTTTCTTCTATTCTAACTCCAGCGTCAACCTTCAATTTCTAGCCTTAGACTCATCACTCTATCTGACACTTTTCACCTCCAGAACATTCCTTACAAAGTCCACCTTTAACTCCTACTCCATGTATCTTCCTGTCAACACCCTGCTAAATGAATCTAAAATTTGCTCCTGGTCTTCAGGCCTTGCTGCCTTTCCACCCCATTTCCTGGACACACAGTGACTCCATGTTTCTTTCCCATATCATGTCAAACTAATCAATTCTCTTGCTTTTTCTGTCATCATCCTTATATCTGTTAAGTCCCTACTCAGTCCTCGAATCTTGGCTTTCCTCGTATCACTCTGCTTATGAACACACCTTTCTGCTCTCTGTCTTCGATCCACAGTAACACAATTTCCACTGGTGTCCCGTAGGTTATCAACACCAATGACAATCGTTGTTAAACCCGGCCTCGACCAATGTGGTATGAAAGTCATATTCTGTTCAATTTGCATATTTAGATTTGGCAAGTTTTGTACTGGATGCCTTTACAAACACAGAGATGATGCAGGGAAGCAGATACAGAGAGTAGAGTTAGATGAGGGATGTTGATTTGCTGCGTTGACTCCTAAATGGTGCAGCGGAAACTAAAAGAAGTCCATGAAGCTGCATCTTATATATCCTGTAAATGTTATTTTCACACCGAACATGTTTAAACCGAACAATAGCCCGAAATCACTTGTATGTAGTCTCCAAAAAGCTAGATTGAGAGACATCGATCCAAATATAATTTGGAAAAAAGAAAAAAGTAAATATGTAAAAGTGTGTGCGTTTACATACATACATATATACATATTTTCCATTTCCCTGTTTATTTGTGATTTTGATGCTTACATGAAAGGCCTCCGCTAAATTAACTCCTCCAGACAGTATATATTATCGGATCAGTTTCCCATCATCTGGTATGACTGCCACTTTGCCCTCTTGGGCAGAGAAATCCACAACTCCACATAATCTTAGAAATGCCGAACTTTGCGTCAATAGTTATATGTGGCTCTCAACTGCCCATGTGCATCCTTTGATATTAATCTTGTTGCTATGTAATTTCATAACCGTACATCTGCCTATCTAACCATGACCTAGCGTAAATCAATCCTGCAGTGGATGTTACTTTTTTTTCTGCAATTTGCATTATCATCAAAAGTGGGATATAATGTGAAAGAAAATAAATAAATAAATAGACAAACATTCTTTACTGTTGAATCTGCTTGATGCAGCCTTGAACATCTCCAAAGAGTGGAGGCATGTGTGTCAAATCAACATATAGGAATGATTTAAACACAAGGAAGCTGGCAACACAGACAGTTAGACCATGTCATTTTCAGAAAGTTACCAGATGGGCAGCAAGAGATAACATTTTAATAAGATGTCAGAGATATAAAAATATTAAATAGATACATGAAAATAAAAATCATGTGCATGATAATTCATATAAGGAAATGGATGTGCTTCGTGCTCAGGCTACAAGTAAATTTAATGTGTGCTTGAAAATGGTATTTCGGTGAATCAGTCAATACTTAATTTCTGTGCTCTTTATATAGTATTTTATGATTTTTTTTCTTTTTGATCACATCTAAAAGAAAACATTGTAGTTATCTTGTCTATAGCAGCATCGCAACAATAAAAGATTAAAAAATTCATATATGTATTGTGGATGTGTAAGCAATCAGCAGCTCCAATGAGCATGTGGTTTTATCATACTGGGACATTTTCGTAAACATGTATACACTTCCTTGTAGAATACAGAATAGTCATTCAGTTTGTCAAATAATGCAGTGCTAATTTGATTTATCCAGTCCCTAAGATTTATTTTGGCAATAGGATATCTAATTTTTTGACCACTGGCATATAATCCTAAAAACAAAAAAGTACCTTGGCTCAGATATAGTTTAAGAATCGGATGCAATGTTGCATTTTTTCCCTGTGGTTCTTCAGTTGGAAAGCTGGAAAGGAAGTTGATAGAGTTTAAGGTCCTTCATTTGCTAAATGAAAGAAAGTGGCTTATTTATTCAGGGGAGAGAAATAGCAAAAGATTTACACATTGTCTGAATACAGATACCTTAGTCATTTTTTTCATTAATTCATTAATTAATTAATTCATTCATTCATACATTCATTTATTCATTCATTCATACATATCTATGAACCTCATACTGTGCACAGGATTGCAATCCAGTTTCAAAGTATCCACTAGTCAGGATATACTGTACTTCTGTTGTTAGTTGGTTCCAGTGACATGTATATACATATATGGTCACTTCAAAGTCTTATCTTCAAGAGTCAGAATATTGCAATTTAAGGGTTAATTTACAGCACAAATTGAAAAATTGAATACCCTGGTGATTGTCATACTGACATCATTCTTACAAATAGACTTTCAATGTATCATACTTTTCAACAACCAACCATTTCTGAGCAAATAATTATTTCGGGCTTAATGAAATGTGACCATGTTTTACCAACTGGTAATGATTCAAGAAATACATTCCATTTGATTATTACCATAAAAGTCAAACGCAATAAATAAAGCTAGAGAAGGCTGGGAGTAGAGGTGCTTTTTCAGCGTTTATATGCGAATTGAGTGAATACACATGTAGCAGCAGCTACATAATGTATAGTGGGGATGATGAACCACTGTTAAAATTAACTCTCCATCAGTGATGTTAAAGTGCAGTACGAGAGACGCGATCATTATTGGTATTGGTATTTCCCTGTTGGCTGCTCCCTTCAGGGATCACAGCAAATCACCTTCCTCTATCTAACCCCATTCTCTGTCTCGCTTTCAGGCTTCTCCAAAGCATCTTGCTCGCCATCCTCCTACCAATATATTCACAATCTCTCCTCAGCACATGTCCTAACCATCTCAGTCTGGCCTCTCTTAAATTATCTCTGAAACATTTAACATGCTACCCCTCTGATGGACTCATTCTTGTTCCTATTCATCTGTGCCAGTCAAAGAGAGCCTCATCATTTTCCATCTCTGCTACCTCCAGCTCTGCTTCCTTAATTTTGCTCAATGCGACTGTCTGCAAACCAAATAACTTTACGTCACACCAGCATCTTGTTAAAATTTCCTTACATTGTGGCCGAAACTCTTTTATTGCACATCACACCTTACACTTATCTACATCTGTTCTGACCTTCTGACACGCAATTCTTCACTTCTTTTCCACACTCCGTTGCTCTGGATTGTTGATCCGAGGTTCATAACATCCTTCACCTGGTGTATCTCTACTCTCTGTAGCCTCACAGTTCTACTAGGGTCCCTCTGATTCACACAGCTGTAATCTGCCTTGCTGGACTAAGCTTCATTCCTCCATTTTCAGTGCATATATTTACTCTCCATTGTCATCCACCTGTTCCCTGCTCGCACTACAATCATGTCATCTGTAAACATCATAGTCCATGGTGATTCCAGTCTAACCTTATCTGTCAGGCTGTCCTTCACCATAACAAACAAGAATGGGCTCAGAGATGATCACTGATGCATTCTTACCTCCACCTTGGACTCCTCTGTCACACCTGTGGAACACCTCATCACTGTCTTACAGGTCTAATTCAAGTTCTGCACTAATCTAACTTACCTCTCTGCCACTCCAGACTTTGTTTTAAAGTACTACATTTCCTCTCTCGGCACCCTGTAATATACTTTTTCAAGAAGTACCAAGGTACAATGAAGCTCCCTCTGACCTTCTGTTATTTACATTATCGGAATCAGATTCACTATCATTATTATTATTGGCATGGAGGTTAACACGTACAAGCCTATTGGTGCACCAAATGGGACATAATAACGAGAAAATAATAAGGGTTGAAGAAAAAGGGCCATGGGACCCAAAATTTCATATGTACAACCAGTGGAAAAAAAAAAAAAAAATAAGTATGGCTATTATGTTTCTCAAAGCATATCCTACATATGTCATATTGTCTCTTGGCAGAAAACCATACTGTTGATCATAAATGCTCATATCTACCCTCAGTATGGATTCCATTATTCTGATAATAATAGTGAAAATGATGATGATAATAATAATAGTAATAATAATAATTATTATTATGATAATAATAGTAATAATAATGATAATAATAATCATCGAGAAGGTGCTTTTTTCACAAGATTTCCTTTGTGTCTCCTCATCATCCCTCGATGAAATCATGAATGACGGTTCAATCTTCGGTTTTCTCATCTGACTCCTTGTTTACTATCTGCTACAAAACTACTCCCTGCAGACTGGCCTTCATTTGTTGGACTTATCGCTGGGTCTGAATGCAACAAAACAACAGACAGCTGTCTCTTCGGATATTTAACACATATTTAAAGCAGAACTGAGAAAGCCATTTGGTAGCTTTGCCCAAAAAATCATCTAAACTTCTGGGGGGAACTGCAGAAGAGGAAGTTGAGGTGAATCATTCAAGCCTTTCTGGTCATTTAACTGTCTTGTCATTAATCAGTGGAACATTTTACTACTATTCCTTTTTGGATGGAACTTCCTTTTTAACTCAGGTCAACCTATGCAATTTTATGTTGTTTATGTTGTAAATGTTATTTTTGTTTTTGTATTTTTTTTTTTGTTTATTTTTTTGTTTTCAGTTAATACCCCTAACAAAGCTTATGATAACTCAGTTATTTCAGTAATGTTTTAAGGAATAACTAATGAACACAGCAAGTTTATCAGGATATGCTGATTAGGGTTTGTTTGTAATGTGTGTGTGTCTGTGTATGTGCATGTTTTAATGTGTTTGTGTGTGTGTATGTGTGTATGTGTTTGTATACTGTATGTACAATCCAGTTCACACTGCATATACAATGGTAGATGACAAATCAAATACAGTGCGGTTAGGAATATTATTATTATTATTATTATCATTATTATCATCATCATCATCATCATTATTATTATTACTATGATTAGTACCAATAGTAGTAGTAGTAGTATCATTATCATCATCAGTATGATTATTATTGTTCTTAATATTATTATAACATGCCCAAGTACGCCCCCTTTCTCCTGATGACATACATGCTTTTTCTCTCATGTCTTCCCTCACAACAATTTTTGTGTTTGTTGTTTATTTCCCTTACGTTTCTCTAATTTTTTTCACAAACATACGACCTTCACAAGTTGGTTTTCCTACATGTTATACGATGCTTTATTTTCCTGTCTTTGGTCGGTTTCCTTAGATGTTTGCCTGCTATTTTCTTGTGTCTTGTTAATCTATAGGCCCCCATGGTCCTGCTTTGTTTGTAATGTCTCATCCTCATGTTAGCTTCCTCCCTGCCTTGATGTTTTACACGGTGCATATCATGACTGCAGGCGAATTAAATTTATATATATATATATATATACATACACACACACACACACACACACACACACACACACACACACACACACACACACACACACACACACACACACACACACACACACACACACACACACACATATATATTTGTGTGTGTGTGTGTGTGTGTGTGTGTGTGTATATATATCTATATATAAAGACA